>JABUQX010058318.1:0-18332 GCA_015478945.1 Trachelipus rathkii | reverse complement strand
ATTATAATAATTATTTGTATGAACAGCTTAGTGTTTAGTATCAGCCAATACTACTTTCATTGCCTAAAGAAACAAAGCTATTGTATACAATTCTGCAGCATAAAAAAATAACAAATTGCTCTGCTCGCTAAAATCGTATCAATTGTAGCCAGTGCTTATGTCGTGATATATTTTGAATTATGGCCATGATTAACTTTGGTATAAAATCGAAGATCATCCATTGCTTATAATTACAATTACATTTAAAATTGATTATCATATTCATCCTCTGTCAACAATTATTTCACTGTGGCAAGTTGCTGTAATAGAAAAATTCAAAACGCAGAATAAACCCTTTCATTGAAACCATCATTCAGACTTTATTAATTACTTATCTTAATTGCGTCTTGAAGTAATAATCGCAGATCAAATTTGGTAAACACCCGAGTGACATGCAACACCGTGCAAACCTTGCAACATTGATTGCAATCTGCATTAAAATGCAGTTCCTTCTGATTGGGCCTAAGAATTATATTAAAAAACAGTGACAAAAATAAGTGACAGTGAAAGTTCCAAATTATACAGCAAGTGCGCTACTAAAATTTAAAGAAAAAAAGTGGTAACTAATAATAAAAACTAATAATACTTCGTGAAGAAAAAATTCATTATTAACTAAAGCAATAAGAAAAAAAAATAAAATTAAAAAGTCAGTAAAAATAAAAATAAAGAAAAACAAAAAGAAGAAGAAAGTGAAACGCTTTCTATGTAACGGAATTATTCTGGTACCAACCCAACATTCAAACGAGTAATTAGGCCTAAACAGTTTGAAAAAAAAAATGGTCTCAATAAAGAAACTTTCTTTCTCTTTTAAAACTAAATCAAAGCGAGCGAAGACGGCTCCAACAACGAGAAATTGGGGGAAGGAAAAAATCACCAACTCCCCGACGTACAAAAGTCCACAACGACAACAACAAACCTCCTTCCCGATCCAAAAAGCTACCCAAAGCACACAAGTCTTCACCCAACCCCACGAGGGAGGGAAAGTCAACTACCAACCATCTTTCTCCCCCACAAATGTAAGTGCTTCTTACTCCCTCCACAACGGAAAGCTCTCAAATCCAACCTTGAAAGAAATCTCGGAAAAATAAACGACAACAAATAAATAAAAATAAGAATTTGTAAATAGAAGAAAAGTACGAACTGAAGTATAGAATGGAACGAGGAATTACGTTTGTAGAAAAAATTAATGAATAATAATAAATGAATGATAAAAATAATAATAATAATAATAATAATAATAATAATAATTAATAAAAATAATAATAATAATAATAATAATAATAATAATAATAATAATAATAATCAAGTGAAAAAAAATGCAACTGTGAAATATAATTTATAATAATCAAATAATCAATGGAATTAAAAATATTATGCAATTAAATATGTAAATTCAGATAAATGAGGTTCCTTAAATATAATTAAACAAAATAGAAAATAACTGTCATTGAAGCATTTTTAGAAAGATTAGTAAATTGATCCTTATAATTAATGTCAAGTGAAACAAAAGGGTTTTCTATATATTCTTTGCCAATTATAAGTTTTTTATTATTAAATTAACGTAGAGCGAACGGAAGCATGCTCTGGTTATCTGAAGCTCGAGTATGAACGTAATTTTGCACCTCCACGAGAGGATTGCCGCCAAAAGTTCTACCGATAGCCAAGGAATGAATTGGAAGGCAAAAACTTTTCCTTCGCCAAACGTAGAAATTTATGATTGTATTTATATGTCAAATTAATAAACAGAGTATAGGTTTAATTACAACAATGTCAAAAGCGAGCAGCTCAACCAAGAGACAAAGCTTAGTCAGATATACAAACAAACGTTAAGCGCGCCTGCGCAGAGATAACGGTATATCGCAGTCCTAAAATTTAGGAAACCTTGTAAAATTTATTATTTTGATGCATGATTTATGGTTATAAATTTCCACCTTTATTTCAAATTTCCCTCTCCATAGACTCTTGTAGCCTATCCTAATTATTAAATAAAATTATAGCAATGGTGAAAGAATACAATAAAATTTAGAGAAGCCTTCAAAAATTTAAAATTAAAATGTAAAATTATGTAAGTTACCGAAAAAAAATCGGCAAACTGAATCAGAAAATAACCGCTCCAGAAGAAACGGATTTAAGTCTTCGGTCCCGCTATTTCACAGCTCACAAAAAAAAAAAAAAAAACAACACCAAAAAAAAAAAAAAAAAAAAAAAAAAAAAAAAAAAAAAAAAAAAAAAAAAAAAAAAAAAAAAAAAAAAAGAGAAGAAAAAAAAAGAGATAAAAAAGAAAATCAAAAAAGATAAGTAGAAAAACAAGAAAGGAAAAGTACAAGGGATGAAGAAGTGGAGAAGAACCAAAAAAAGAAAAGGCAAAGTTGTGCAGATAAAGAAAGCTATAAGGATCCAAGTGAAAGTTTTAATTGAGTAATAGCCATTTGATTGTTTCTGCCGAGAAAGAATGACCTATAGAAATTGTACTAACGTTTGATGTAAAAATGTAATTTGAAATGAGAAATATTATAAAAATATAAACTTTCTTCCTCTTGAAGAGGAACAAAAAATATATATGTTGGCGTCCGTTTATTGATGATAAATTATGAAATGAAAATTTTGATTCGTTATTAATTATTTACGCTAGATCTAAAATATTCTTCTCCTCTTATTTACCTGTTGTGCGTGATATGTCTTGTTTCTATCCTACTCTATTCCTTATTTAGGTAAAATTAAAATAGATGATTAAGGGTATTTGTTGTTCGAAATTTCAAACATTGTTGCAATTTCACAGCAGATCGCTTTCTTCTCTCTGTTGTTGCAAATTGTTTGATAGCACTGCCGGGGGTAGCATTTGATCTGAGAAATTCCATTTCCCATATCAACAATGCGCTTATTGATATTTTAAAAATTTTGATATTATTGCCCAGCCAATTAGGGAGGCGAGATTTGAATTGTAAAGGAATCGGTAAGAACGATCAAACGTGCCACCGAGAATGCCATATCGAACTTAGGGCGGGGAAGTGCCTCCCTGCAGCTCTCCCATTAGATTCAATTAATGAATCTTTTTATAATAATATTTGTGAAAGCTTAGTGGGTTATATTCACAGATACATTAATGCCAACTAAGCAAACAAAGCTATTTATACCATTCTTTCGTCTTGCAGCATAAAATACAATATGCTCTGTGCCTAAATCGTTATCAATTTAGCCGGCTGCTTTGTCGTGATATATATGAATTATGGGCATATAACTTGTTATAAAATGAAATATCCATTGCTATAATTACAATTACATTAAAATTAATATCATCATCTGTCACCATTTATTTTCACTTGCAAATTGTGTAATAAAAATTCAAAAGCAGATTTTCATATTAAACATCATTCCATTATTATTACTTATTTATTGGTCTGAGTAATAATCTCAGATCATATCATATATATATAATATATATATTATATAATATATATATTAATTTATATATTAGTAATATTATAATAATATATATATATATAGTATATAATATATATATATTTTATATATATTATTATTATTATATATATAGATACTTTATTATATATTAGTATATAAGGATATATATATAAATAATATATATATATATTATATATATATAATATAATATAATTATTATAGATATTATATATTATATTTATATATATATAATATATATCATAAATATATATATATAGATAATTATATATATATATATAATATATATTATATTTATTATTTATATTATATAATATAGTATATATATATATATATATATATGAAAACTTAAAGATAAACTTTAATAGAAAATTTAGTAAAAACATAATATAAAGGAATTTAAATTTAATTAATATAATTACGTTTCGTAATAAGCAAATACAAAAACGAAAAAACATTGTTTAATCTAATGTTTTTTTAAATAACCACTGGTATTTATTTTAAACAACGAGTATTTTATATATTATTAATTATATTTATTATTATTATTTATTATCTATTATTATTATTAGTATTATTATATTATTATTATTATTCTTATTCTTATTATTATTATTATTATACTTATTAATATTTATTCTATTATTTATTATATTATTTTATAATTATTATTATATTATTTCTTATTCTTATTCTATTGTTATTGTTATTTTATTTTCATTATATATATTTATTATATTACTATATTATTTTATTATATTATATAATTTTTCCACAGAATATACAGTGAGACCTATGCCTTGAGGCATAGGTCAAAACTTTGTATATTAATAAACCGTAATTTTCTATTTTACGCGGTGGAAAATCTTATTTATCAAAACTCGTTCGATCTTCCCAATAATAATTTTGTTAGATATATATAACTATTATTAATATAAATATAATTGATATTATATATATATAAATATAATATATATATATATATATAAATAATAAATATTTAATAATTTTTATATATTTATATATATATAGTGCTATATATATATATAAGGTGTATAATATATAATATATAATAATATATATATTATATATATATATATATATATAGATATAGTACTAATATATATATATATATATTTATATATATATATATATATATACCCTATTATATATAAAAGTTTAGGGAAAACTTTACGGGTTTATTAATTTTATAAAAAGTTTGACTTACGGAAAGTAACCTCATCTTGACTCATTGGTGTATTTCAGTGGAAAAATTATATTTCCAAAAATAATAATAATAATAATAATAAAATAATAAATAAATGCTAAATAACAATTATGAAGAAGTCATTATAAAAAAATTAAGCAGTTCCTAATAGATCATCGTGATCTCGGATCATATAATGAAATAATTAATTAATAATAATAATAAATAATAAATAATATAATAATAATAATAATAATAATAATAATGGCAATTAGTATCTTGTCGAACGTTGAAATCATATTATTATTATTATGATACATCTGTCTATCACTAAATACTGTCCTGGTCATCTTTTAATAGTGCGTGAAACATCCCAACATTTAGGTAAACGCACAAAATATCTTTAGTTACTTACAAAAGTTACTGTTACAGCTGCATAATATACTTTTATATTATTATTAAAATTTATTTTTTCTTTTAATATTGTTATTACTATATTAGGTTTTTTAATTTATATAATTTATTATCCTTATTTACACTATTCTCTATTGCTTTATATTTTTATCCATTATTTTATGTTAAATCTACGATTATAAATACTAATATTACTAATATCATAACATTTATTATGTTTGAATTAGCATGAATATTGGCACATGTTTAAATTGATTGTAGGTATTGTATAATGGGGTTAATGTTATTGTGCTGATCATTATCTAATTATATATTATTATTATTATTATTATTATTATATTATAGTATTTCGTTATTCATTATTTTAATCGGAATATTGGTTATATTGATTAGTTTTCTCTTTATAATTTTTCTAATTAAGTTATTAGGAAATTTTATAAGTCTGCGGCGTATACGTTATAGTTAATTATCAAATCTTTTATTCGTCTCAAACACACACTGTGCCCAGTAGAAACTATACTATTAAATCTGTAAATATAAAAAAACAGTATATAAAAATAAATCACAATCAAAAAAAAAAAAAAAAAAACAAAACCACACACAGAAAAATCGCGAATGCCGAACCCCACACCGCTTATCAGAGGTGCGATGTATGGTCCTACAAATAACCTCCCTACGTGAAAAGGACATGGCGTCCAGACGAATTGTTTTTTTTTGATATTACATTAACTTCAGATTGATAGTGTTGTTGGGCAGGTCAATGCGACCACCAGGCCGATGCCCGGACTTGAGCGTGTTAAAGAACACGCGTAAACATTTGCGGTTAAATTAGCCTCATAAGGGCGTAAACTTTTATTAAAAACCTGTTCAATATACTTCGGGCGCCCAAATTCTTTTAAGATGTAGTTTATCGTATTTAATAAGTTAAGATATTCAGGTTTGAGTTGAAAAGTTCAGACCAAATTTCCTTAAGAGTGTTTATCTAAACTTTTTCTTGATAATCGATTTGCCGCTGTTCACTAGTTTATAAGAAGAGCTATTCCAACTTCACGACTCGTATAGTGACAAATTATCTTTCCTAGTATTTGGGTTTTTAAATCGTTTTAGTGCAAATTTGCCCATTTACTTTCGTGTACATCGTTAAATCTATCTAGAATTGCTGTAATCGATATTGTCAATATTAGTATATTTGAAAACTTCTATTAATTTTCCTCTCTCTTCTTGTTTTCTAAATGAAGGTAATCTTAATTTCGCGTAGTCGTTGATGCGTTATGACTTACGTCATTATTGGTACTTATTTGGCTTGCCCTTCTTTAGATTCTTTTCCAATTTTATTCCCTCATGTCTGTTTGAGTTTCATTGGACTTCGGCAAAAACTGTATCTGCTATTCCAGATTGAGTCTAAACATAATGTTATAAAAGAGATAGTATCTTATATTTTTATAGTTTATACGAAAGTTAGTTTTTGGGCAAAGCCTAGGTTTTTACTTCTCCCAATTATCGCATATTCTTCCCAAACTTTATCCTTATTCTTTTTGTTATTCGGATACTTCATATCATTCTTATAAGCAGATTGATAAATTTCACAGTTGGACATGATAATGTATTCACGATCCGTGCTCCCAAATGTATTAACCTCTACCATTTTTATCGGTATTGAAGATTCATTGCCATGTTTTTAGACCAATGTACAATTTGTTTCAATTCGCTTGATAATTTTATAGTCGTTCTACATATTATGCGATTCCAAGTATTCGATATCATCTGCAAATATCGAAAATTTGAATCACTAAAATGTTATAGAATTCAAATGATAAATTTTACATATATACTGAATCAGTATCTGTCAGACCCAGTGACAGACACCTTTCGCGTACACACTAATAAACATATCATGTCCACAATTGTGAATCATTTCCTAATAATAACGAGGTCGTGTCCCTTTATCGGTCGGTCCAATAACCCATTTTGATATCCATTTAAAAGTCTTCGTCAGAATACCATGAGCCTCTAAGCTTTTCCAATATCTTGATGAGGGACGTATTCAAATGCTTTTTGATACTTCTAGGTTAATAATAAGCATGGTGTGTTATCTACCATCAGTAAAAATCCACATTGTAAGATTCTAGTAAATCTTGATAAGTTCATTATATGCTGAATCTTCCCTAATAAACCGTGTTGGAATTTTAATTTTTGCATCCCATGATTTCTCATTAACCTTGGATGGTAGCATGGACGCATAATAGCGTTCTTGTTAGTATTGCTTCACCGATATATGTGCCAACTAATAAATAATATAGATGGGCTGTATATTCGGAGCTTTTACCTAAGATTCTGTCCTTCTTTTTTGAAAATGGATATACTTCAAGTTAGAAATTATAGAGGGTACTAATCCTCTCTTGTAAGAAATATTGATAAAGTGCAATCGTACAAGGAAGATTTGACTTATATAGTTCTTTTGCGCTCCTCAAAATTTTTTTTCAAAGATATAGCATCGTCACGGATTTAAATCCTATTTTGTCCAGGGTGAACTTATTTGATCATAGCTTATCCAATTTGGAAGACCAACTGATTCGTCTTCTAAAATTTTCAAATGTATCTAAAGAGAAAATAACTATTCTGCATGAAATTCCCAGTACGTCTTTTCAAATTTTTAACATTAGTATTAACCATTTCTTTCGGTATAATACGAGGACATAAATATTTAAATTGATCTCCTGAGTAGGGGGGGGAGGGATCTTTTCGACTTTAGGTTTTCGTTACTGTCCAATAGTGGTCGTCCAATTGATTCCTTAAAGGAACTTTTATTATTGACGTAGTTATCAAAAACTTTTAGGAATAATTTTACTCTCCCGGGCAATATTATTTCATGTTTTTTATAGGCAACTCCAATTAGTACTTTTTGCAGGGCTCAGCGTCCCAGTATAAATACGGTTTTGCATACTCCCATTAGTAATGAGAGCAAAAGCGTATACCAAGATCCTTTTAGCCACTAGATGTTCTTCATATATTTAAAAAGATATTGATTCCACCCGTTCAAAAAGAATTTTATGAGTGTTAAACTTTGGTGAAGGTTGTTTCATTTATATGACTAATATACAAAAATCTTATTTTCTTTTGAAAACACTAAATATGGTGATAGAACGGCACATAGCTATACCAACATTACTAATGATAAAGCCAAATGGGCCTCGCATCCTGTTTAATATATTCAATCCCATCATAAAATAGAGTTAAACGCATTACCGCACACACTTTTATAAAAGCCATATTTAAAATTTGGCGCCTTTGACGCCGCAGTAGGGGGTGGTAAAGCTTTTGTCTTTAAAAAGTAAAATTCTAAGATATGAAATAGGTTTTCAAAATTATTAGGAGTTGGGCTAGGCGATATATGTATATAATGTTATCATAAATAAACACGATTAAAAGATGAGTCCCACAATAACAAAATGGTTTTTGCATAACGAGTGTATTAAGTTGGTTTGGTGTACCTATTCAACAAATATTTTAAAAGAAGAAAAAAAAGAAAAAAAGAACTTTGTTGCATATATAAAATTGAAAACAAACTTTACCAAGTTAAAAACCAAGATGGTGGAACAATGGTTCGAAACCAAGTTGGTGGATGAATGAAATTAGAGATTTCTTTTTTTAAATTAATAGAAATAGGGCTTAAACTTTGGAAGTCATTCTCCCTCAGTAGGGGAAAATATAATATAATTACAAAGCTTTGGGTCGAAACTTGCAGAAAGACTAATTAGTTGCTATAAAAGAAAGTATGAAATTAATATTGCCCGGGAAGAGTTATTTAAAATTAATCCCTAAAAGGGTATTTTTACCAAACTACCGTCATAATAAAAGTTCCATTAAGGAATCATTTGGACTCTATTGGACAATAACGGAAACCTTAAATCGAACAATAACGAATATTTGCAAAACATTTTTAAAATAATTTTTTCCTCCTAATCCTTTCAGAAAAGAAAATTTAGATAATGTTCCTAACATGAAAGAGACGTACGGGATTTTCATGCAGATAGTATTTTAGATACATTTGAAATTATTTTTAGAAGAGGAAGTTGCTTTACAACAAATTTGATAACTATTAATAAATTAAGTCACCTGGACCAGTGGATTTTTATCCCGATGCATTGCTAAAAAAATTTGAAAAAAGTAGTGAGTGGGTGGAGTAAAACCTCTGACAGATGGCTTGTTCAATAAGGTCCTTTCAAGAGGGTAGTACCTCATAATTTCAAACTAGCAAATATACCTCCTATTTTCAAAAAAGGGGAGAGATCGTAAGCTCCCAATCAATTACAGACCAATAGACTTAAACCTTCTATTAGTTGGCAAAAAAAATTTTTGAAGCAGATACTAACTAATAGAATATACGGGATAGTTGCACAATCTTGAAAGATACGATGGATTGCTTAAAAAAATTCCCAACACGGATTTTAGAAGAAATTAGAGTCATGGCTTAACTAAATTACTAGACCTTAATCTTTAATGTGGGTCATTAACGGATGTATGAACTAACTAGTTAAATCTTTTATTTGAATCGTTATCGTTACCTATGTCTTTTTCCGAAAGAAGCGATTTGATACTCGTCCCTGCATCACAAGATTAATTGGAAAAGCTTGAGAGCTCATGGTAGTTCGAGGAAGACTTCTTAAATTGGATTGCAAAATTGTGTATTGGGACCGACGACAAGCGAGTCGTTATTAATGGATGAATGTTTCAAAAGATTGGGGCGAATGTTTATTTAGTTGGGTGTTACCCCGAAGGGTCTCGATCCTGGTCCATACTGCTTCATTATGATATGTAAATGACATTGATGATAATATTTAAGGCATATTTCCATATAATTGGCGGATGATACGAAACTTGAAATCGCATTAAATGTGAGAACGACTTGTCAAAAAATAAATGTAAGCGATTTGAAACAAGATTTTAAAAAATTGGTCAAAAACATGGCAAAAGAAATTTAACATACCGATCAATGTAAGGTTACTAATTTTGGGAAGTGTAGGAACAGTCGAAATACGTATTACAAAATAGATGACGCTCTAAGCTTATCAAAGTTCAATGAGGAAAAGGATTCTCGGAGTATTAATTAATAAAGGATTTAAAGTTTGGGGGGACAATGTGCTGAAGCTGTTAGGAAAGCAAATAAAGCTCTAGGCTTTAATAATTGCCAGAAACTTCGAATAATAATATAATCTTAAAAAAATATAATACTAAACTCTACATAAAACATTAGTTAGAACCTCATCTGGAGAATACGAAGTACAGTTTTTATAAGACATTTAATTTAAAAGACATTTAGAAAAAATTAAAAAAAAAGAATTCAAAAGAAGGCAACCAAAATAATAGCCAGAAATTGCCATGACAACGACAACGACTACGCGAATTGAATATACATTCTTTAGAAACAAAAGATGGAGAGGAAAATTAATAGAGAGTCTTCAAAATACTACAGTATTAAATTTGAAATATCGATTACAGGCAATTTCTTTAGATTATGATTTTAACGATTCTGTAACACAAAAAAGTAATGGGTGCCATACAACTTTGTCATAACGATTCAAAACCAAATTATAGAGTCAAATAGATTAATATTTCTTCACTTACGATGTAATTGAGAGAAGTGGAATAGTTCATCTCTTATAATGAAATATAGTGATAATATCAAGCTATAATATATATATATATATAATATATATAAGTATATATTACTAGAAGCAACTCATCGATGTTATTCTAAAAGAAAAAGTTTATTAGTAATATAAACTAATACTTTTAAAGTTTCTACAGATCCTCTTATAATTCTCAAATTCACTGTGAATTATATATCTTACTTTAATTATAATATAATTAATAATAACATACGATTAAAAAGAAATAAATGATTAAAATAATGATGGAAATAAATATATAATTTTATATTATAGGCCTGTTTTATCACGATATATATATTGAATAATCAAGTTATTAATTATAATTGTTTACGCCCTCTTAGATAGTAAATTTTACATACTCAGACAAATTATATAGTTTTAATCGACTATTCTATAATCAGCTCTAATAGATCTATATAATATTTATATATATGAATATATAGGTATACTGAGTTATCGATTCGCATTATATGATTCAACTTATATATAACTATTACATCTTTAATTAATTTGTATATACAACATAGTTACTTTTAGTACTCACCAGTATACTTAAGTATATATAAGGTATATATATGATAAACATGACTATATTATATATAAATTTCTATAATATAAAGTATTCTATAAGCATATATATTATATATATATATATTATGATTAGGTGTACTAATTCATCTGATATCTCAACATTATACTATCAGAATTATAATTTTATATTATATGTTTATTTATAAATTATATATAACTAAATTTATATTTTTTGATAATATGATTCTTACTAACCTAATACTAGTAGGGTTTATTTATATCTATATAATCAGTGTACTTTATAAAGTGCCATATGGTGAAATTATCACGTTATTACTCGATACAACTATAATACTCACTATATAATCGTCATTATTACTATTTTAAATAATATTATATATGTTAAAATTAAATAATACTCTAAGTTTATTATTGAGTAATATATGGTATGTGTCCACCCACGTAAGAGGGAGTATTTCAAATCTATGGAGTCCGGTTGGAATGATGTGCTATGATCATCGCGCGGAATATGCTAGTTACACTAATTTTCCATGTAAAAATATTCTACACAACCTTACCAACTTTAAATTATTTCATATCAAATACCTAATTTCTAATCAGCACTTACTATTACGCAACGAAAACCTAATCTAACTTAAATTGCTACTTACCAAAACTCAAAGCGTAAACCATAACTTAACTTCTATTAGCCATATGATTATATGTAGTTTCACTCGATTATATTGTAGATATAGGGTTAAACTATTTAAATTAAACGTTCTTTAAGCCTCTATTATTGTATGAACACTCTTAAATCTTCATCACCAGGGACTAGCCTTGAGATATGACTGTTTAATAATAAGTTCTTGCATACTATAAGTCTATAAGTGTTATAGTATAATTATTCTTGTACGCTTCTCGTAGAGTTCTTCTTTCTTCTTCTTCTTTTCTTCTTCTTCTTCTTTCTTACTAACTCTTCTTCTCTATACTTCTATCTTCTTTGTGTACTGTGCACTTTGCAAAACATCTTTTTTCTTACATACTACTTGTCATTTTTCTTACTGATATTTTTCTATACTATTTTTATTTCCTTTTTATATTTTATATTTTAGCATCCTTTTTTCTTTTTCTTTATATTCTTCAATGATTATACTCATTTCATAGTATCTTGTAGTCATTTGAACATTCATATGAGTGACAAATTTGGAACATACTGTTAGTGATACCTCCATATAAATTACTTTATCGATAGATTACTCTAGTAGTATATTAGCTAGATTTTATTAGTATATAGTGAGATATCATGGTAATATATAATATAATTAAATTATAATATTCTCATAATAATTATCAAATAATTTTTTGAAATTACGATAATGATTTAAATATCTATATTTAATAACAATAATGTAATCACCTATACAGTTTATTTATAATTTCTAATATTATTTACATTTTTTCAATATATATGTGCATTAATATATATATAATATTTATATATCATATTATATGAAACTCATAAGCTAATTGTAAATATTTACATTCTCTCTGCCTACCGATCTGAATGGACACATAAAGTTATTAGTATTATTAGTATGTTGGTCTACAATAACTTGAAATATAACGATTATACTTAATAAGAATATTAATATAAATTAAGAGTAATATGATTAAATAATGATTAGAGCTGATTAAATAATAGTAGTTATATATGTGATATATAAATATATAATATTATCTAAATTAAAAAAATATATAATATAATATAATTATATAATCTAAATATACTTGTATAGTAGAAAGTAAATCACTGGAAGCTAATGAAGAATATAATTATAATATATAATAATATATAGTAACTCAGATATCGAATACAAACATTTATACAAACTAAGTAATCCAAATATATAACAATATATTCTTTACAGATATATATTACTCTAATATAATAATTTTAATAAGGGAATAATATATATATAACGAATATATATAATATATATATTATATATATATAATAATAAATATATATATAATAATATAATATATATGATATAAGTATATACATAAATTATATATAATATAATATATAAATTATAATAAATTAAATAAATTTTTATAATAATAGATATATATAATATATTATTAATATAATTATATTAAATAATTATATATATATAAAATTATTATATATCATATATTAATTAATAATATTATAATCTATATATATAATTATAATATTATATTATATAATAGTAATTAATATATATATATATATATATATATATATATTATGTAATATACTAATATATATTATTATATAACCTCTATCATATCTCTCATAATCAGTTAATTATCCATAATCTTTATTTATTATATAACCTAATATTATATATATATATATATATATTATATATATATATATTTATATACAATCTTACCAATATATAATAGATACTTATAATATATATATATATTTATATATATACAAATATTAATTACATTATTAATTATAAATTATATATTATTTTTAAAATACTATATATTAATATAATTTATATATGTCTATATATTAAATATATATATATATATATATATATATATAATATTGTAATGCATAATTTATATATATATATAAATTAATATATAGTGAATAGATAATTATTAATGCCATAAATTATAATATAACATATATTAAATATATATATTATATATTATATATATAATATATATATATATATTATATATATATATATATATATATGGATTCTTATATATATAAATATATATTATATTAATTATTTAATATCTTTTATATTATAGTTATATAATTAGTTATATATTATTATTGTAATATTAATATGAATGATTATAATAATTCATGTGATCTAAATATTAAATGATTTATCGATTAAGAATATAAAATTAAATAAAGAAATATATAATATATTGATTATAATATATTGTTAATTTAAATATCGATATTTATTAATATCGGAGTGAGGAAATCATATATAATGATTATATTATAATCATAAAATAGTTTATTTCTAGAATATTCGCAATTTTTTTCTTGAATATTTTGAACATGAGGTCAAGAATCAATATGAAACCCTAATTATTTTATTTTATCTAATGCTAGATAGTAGCTATATTTAAATCTCTAAACTTTTATATATACCATAAATTATAATATAAGTAAAGTTGAAATAAGTATTTCATATATAAGGTGAATATATTAACTAAAATGTATTTATAATTTAAAGTTTGTCATGGAATTGTCATGGAAAATTCACTTCGGAAATATATATATTAACTATGTATAAGGTAAATTATTATGGACTATGAATGAATTTATTAACTTTCTGTATTATTAAATCGTTTAAAATATTAATTTTCATAATATTAGAAACAAATAATTTTTATTTTTTGTATTAACTCCCGAATTTCTCTTTTACTGCAATATCGTAGTAAACCTTTTTTTGGTAGTATTTCTTTATACAGTGCTTTTATCCATAACCTTAAAGTTTTTGTTTTGTTTTTAAGTGTTTTATTTATTTCGAAAATAAACAAAAAATATAGATTATAGATTATAGAATAATAGATAAGTATGAACCAGTGGGATAATACTTTATTTTTAAGTGTGCATTAAAAAAGTTATTAGATTAAATTATATATATATAATATTATTAATTATGAGTATGTGCTAATACGTTATCTCGAAATTAAAAATGGGTTAAAATTTTATAGACCATTTATAATTTGTAATTATAATTTTATAATTTCTTATTTTATAATTTATTTTTTGTCATATTTATTCATTTATATCTATTATTTATTTATTTATTATTATTTTTATTTATATATTTAATAAGTAATCTTATTTATATGTTTATTTTTGTTTAAATTAAATTATTAATATTTCACATAAGTAAAATATCTATCTTATTTTATATGTATATATCATTTTCTCTAATAGGAAAATATTCATTTAATAATTTTATATAAGTAAATGTATCGATATATATATAGCGTTATATTTTAATTTAATAATGGTTTTGTTTCAGATTTAATAGTTTTATGAATTTAAAATTAGTTTATAGGCATAATTTTTAGATTTAATATTAAAATTATAGAATTATAATATTTTAATTTATAATTTAATTATATAAAAAAAAAAAAACTACTCTTAATTATATATTTCATTTTTTTTATTTTCTCAATATATAATATAATAAAAAAATATAAATATATAAAAAAAAAAAAACTGATCTTGAATTTTAAATTTATATTTTTCTTGCTCCAGTTTCGCTGTTCACCTTACAAAGTGTTTTAAAATACTTCCATGCCTACCAGATAGATTCTCTTTATTAACGTTTCAGTTAGTCTCAATAATTTTACACTTAAAATTGGACTTTTTTCATCTATTCTCATAAACAGCGTTATTTTCCGTTTCTCATCTGTCTATTCATCCATTTCAATCTAATTCACCTTCACCATATTGCATCATTTCCCATTTTTAATTTAAATATCACTTGTACCCTACACGATAAACGTCAAGAATTCATGTGAAATCATCTCGACAAATATTTCACAATTACACAATAATCCAACAATACAAAAATGATCTATGTTAATTAAAATTTAAATTTTTAAAAAATCAATACTAAACAAGAAAATATACCTTTAAACATACAGGACATTGTAAATTTCTTGAAATGTTTTCCTTACAGTTACTCTTGTCCTTTGTGTAGCTGAATTTCTGTAAGCACTTTGAGACATGGTTCGGGTATTCCTCAATTTGAACTATATGTTTACAGGAAAGACACAATTTTTCAGACTCTGAACAAATTGATTTTTCTAACTCACTTAAATCATCAAGGGAATCAGATTTTAAATTTTGACCTGAAACAGGACTAACAGTTTGACTTGAAAGGATACACACTTCCTGTGATAAATCTTTTTGCAAATCTGTGACATGCACAACCGATTTTGATTGAGTAGAAACATTAGTTACAACTTTAGATGCAGTTTTAGTAGATTTCTTAGGTCTTCCTTTTGACTTGATTTTGTTGCACCCCTGAATATCATCAACATTACTCTTTGGATATCTAGCAAGGAGAAATTTGTAAAATTATGTGCATTGTTAAATACGAGAAATAAAAAGTTAGAAAGGTATGAAAATAAAATACTAAAAGTGAAACATTTTAATATTTCACAACTTTAAATTTTAGCATTCTCAGATAGAAAAAAATGTATAATAGACTATTTGCAAATTCTTTTCCCATTAACAGTCCTCAATTTCTCATCGTATAATTCCTATAAAGATGTAGAGCAAATAAAAAGCTATTATGCATCTAAAGTCTTAATGCCTGGTTTAAAAAAAATTCATATAATTCAGAATTATTTTCAAACGTCTTACGATTCTCTGATTGGGGCAACAACGAATGCATGGATAGAGGTATACATGAGCGGCGTTACAAGTCTGGCCAGGGTAGGCATGGCCCTCCCCTACATTTCCAACCACAAAGTATCTCAAGATAAAAAAATAAATATTTCGTACATAAATTTAAATATATAATAATATAAATATACATAATAATATAAAATATATATATATATACAATATAATATATTATAAACACGTAAATAATATATACATTTTAATAATGTTTCTAATACACATTTAGCCATTTAAAAAAAAAAAAAATGAATTGGGAAGTTTCTCATGAGATTCAAACCTTAGGGGGGCCAGGGCCTACCCTGACCCCCCATAACGCCCATATATAATATATATATAATATACATATATATATATATATATATATATATATATATATATATATAATATAATATATTATATATATATAATCATCATATATATATATTTAAATCAGTGTCTACCTAACCAAACTTTATCCTAACCTAGACTTAATAGCCCCCCAGTAGGACCTAACCTAATGGATCTTGTTAGCCCCCCAGTATTACCTAACCTACTGAATTTTGTTAGCCCCCAAGTAGACTAACCTAAATGGATCTTGTTAGGCCAGACGTAACGCCCTAATTCATATGAATTATGATATATTTAAAGCCATGTAAAAAAATAAATGATTATATATATATATATATAATACTATATATAAATATATATATATATATAATATATATATAATATATATATATAATATATATATTTATATATATATAGTATCAAGTTAAGCCTTATTAATAATAAACTGTAAATATATCAAATTCTAATAAATTTTCACATAATAAAATGGTCTTCTGGATGTTTGAGCGTTAGCTTTCGATCCTTACTGAATTACTGGATCCTCTTTTCAGACGCTGTGAATTCACAGCGTCTGAAAGGATCCAGTAATTCAGTAAGGATCGAAAGCTAACGCTTCTAAACATCCAGAAGACCATTTTATTAATGTGAAAATTTATAAGAAAGCTGTTATATTTGCAGTTTATTATTAACTAAGGCCTCCTAACTTGATACTTATAAACTTAGCGTTGATTGCTTTATTTCTACTACTATATAGATAATATATATATATATATAATTATATATAATATAATATATATAAGTATATATATAATATATATATATAGAATATATAATAATTGTTATATATTATATATATATATAATATATATATATATATATATATATACTAATCTTAAACTTTAATTAAAAGGCAGGCGAGAGTTATAAAAAAAATACCCCTTCATGACACATTTCAAATCGCTTTCGGCAATTACTTTTAGTACACCAGAATAAAAAATTAAAACTTTTTATTAAAAAACTAAATACCAAATCACAAACACAAGTTTTAGACTTTAAAATTAACTTAAAATACATTATAAATGCTAGCAACGTTGTTTTATCAGAAAATATACATTTGCTAATTCATTACATTTCGTATGTGATCCTGATAAGTTGTTACAAGACCCTGGTATGGCCTATGTTTACAGATACTATAGACCATCAGAAGTGTTCAGGATTACTAAAGCCTCCTTGTAAGAGAGTC
>JABUQX010058317.1:57500-81429 GCA_015478945.1 Trachelipus rathkii | reverse complement strand
TGACAAGTCTGGAATTCTGTTGGTGAAGTTAGAGTCTGAGAGTTGTTCTGATTCGCGGCGCGTGTTACGGAGGGTTCAAGCGACTGATTTTCATTCGTTGGTTTGAGTCTGATTCACATAGATTGAGGCCGTAAGGGTTTCAAAGGTAGATTTGAAGCGTTCGGATGATTTCCAGAGGGATCGTTGAAGAGAAAAAAAAACTGGGTCAACTACCCAGGTAAGCACCATGGGGTGAGAGGGGCTTTTTGCCTTATTTTCGTTTCGCTTATTAATTAATTATTATAATTATGTCAACCTCTCCAGATTATATTAATATTTTAGATACCTTAGTTAAACACAGACATATTCTTTTATATGAGTATTAAAGTCATTTTTTTCTGTTATTTAATTTATATTTTCAAAATTTTATATTTTTTCATTATTTAAATATAGTCATTGATGTTTATTCATGTTGTTACGAATTTGTTTTTATAGTTATATATTTTTAATTTATGAGATTCATTATTGATTATTATTATTATTATTGTCTTTTTTTTAAACTGATTATTTGATAACCATTTCTATTATAAATCTCAATATATTGAATAATCTTATTGATTACATTTTATTAATCATAATATTCCTGATTCATTATCTATATTACTTATGATCTTATTATTTATTTTATTATTATTATTAAAATACATTTTTCTATTTTTTAACTCTTTTAGATTTGCTACAGATGCGGCTGCTGTATTTTCTTGTGTGCAAGGACTTAATTTCTGCATTTTCTCAGAAAAGATATTGGTGCAAGGCTCTGGAATAAATGCCTGACAGGAAAGTTATATACAAGAATCGAATCCTAAATGGACATGTCATATTTTATGACTAGTGTTGTGTTCATTAAATTAGATAACTAGAGTGACAATCAGTAAGTGTAATTGCAGAAGTACAAATAGGAACACTAATATGAGATTATGCATATATTTCTCTTGGAGTGAGTCGGTGCATATTATGCTCAATTAAGATGTTGAGGATTCTAATATATTAGAAAATATTGTAGTGCCACTACATCGCGCTGAGACATTATAGTAATAGTAGAAGCTGACTTACGTTGTTGTTACACGAAATAAACTCTGTGTAGGATTCAGATCTGATCTCGGACAGGAAACCTGGATTACTTAAGCGCTGAGTATACAGAGAGAAATAACTTGGTGCCTAGATTGAGAAGAAGCAATGCAATTGACGCTCTGCTTACGAAACTTGAATAAAGACTACTCATATATACTGGTACTCACTTAATAAATGCGATAATGAGTGAAAACTTAAATATGATAACTCAAATACAGTACGATTTATTTGGAGAAAGGTGGAATAGCGATTGGAGTTAGGAGGTGGAGACCACGCACTCTCAGGTATTCTCGATAATTTATATCCTTTTCAGTATATAAGAGAATGAGTATTTTAGGCTATTTCGTGGTGTTTCTCATCATAGATTTCATTACGCTTCTTCTATTTTATCCAAAATAAGACTTTTTCTGGATTTGTATTATATAATTCATTTTTTTACTTAACTGAGAATAGAAGGATTGTTGAGTACTCCAGAACTTCTCTAAACTTATTGTTTCTGGTTAAGTGAGTTTATACTATATAGGGAGCTTACACATAGATAGGTTTCACTATGTAGCCAATTTAGTTTGGTGTTTTTTTTAATAAAACGTTTTGAATTTGCTTCATTATTTTTTTGCGCTTAGTAATATTTATTTATATTTTATTTGAGTTTCATTTATTGTGTTTATTTTTATTATGTTTATTGTTGTTATCTCTGGTTATTTTTTATTATCTTTCCAGGACCTGCACTGACTATTGATGATTTTATGTTTTTGGTATCTCAAAATCAATAAGACACGTCCTGCCCTGAACACACATATTATATAGATTTGCAGGAGGTGCTATCTAGAATCCTATTTACTGCATTATGCGTAACACATAGGTTCAGATAACAATCTTATTTAATCTCTTAAACATACTACCTATATGTACTAAAATTAGGTATGCTTGACATTTCTATACGATGAGATACACACTTGGTTTATTCCCGCTTCCACCATTTGCTTGGAATTCTGACATCTCTCTCAATCAAGCATTCTGTGCCTTGTTAAAGGCATAATTCTGTCTCATTCCCAGTTCATGTGGAGACTTACTCAGTAATTTGATGCTCTAAAAGGATAGTGTGGGCGCATCTGTGTCTTTTCCCGATCGCAACTTTCCATCCCTCCCCCTAGGCTTCATTTTTCACAGCAGAATTAATGGCTATAATGTTGCGTCTTCCGAATTTAAAATCCTTAACCAAGATCAATCTTATTCATTTATTCAGATTGTCAGCTGCGGCTTATTCTATAAAACACAATGGTATCTTTGCTGTGCTAAGCAATTTCCTCTTCGGGCTGCACATTTCCCGCAAGAAACAAATTATACCATCTTGGAGCGCTCTCATGGTAGGGGTAAAATTGGCAATGAACTCGTGACCAGAGAGGGCCCAAAATGGACCGTTGATCGCCTCTTTTCAGAGTTGTTTCAAGGTACCTCCCGATGCCATCGACAAGGTCGGCTCCCATTCAACCGATTATATCCTGCTATCCGACAAGGTTTTCTCGATCTTATTGTCAAGAGCGCTGGACGAATGATCGAGAGGAACGAAACTAGAAATATAAAGCAATATAGGGGGGTGGTTTTCCTCCCACGACGAAAGCGCTTACTACGAGGTGAATACTTGCAACGCCTCCGGATTGGGCCACACAAATATATCACGTCATATATGTTACGGAACCCCCTCCATTTGCAAATTTTGTCGAAGTCATACCTGCAAATCTGTTGCCATATCTTTCAATTGATTGTTCCGCTGGACTCTATTCGCGCCGATTATTGATTCTAATTTACGATTGCCATAACACTTCCAGAAAATATTTATCTTTTCCGATCTTACAATTTCGTAGTACGAGTGTTTTTTCTTGCTTTACATTTAGAGGAAGTGAATATTCTATCGATTAACTTTGTTTGTGTTGTCTGAGTTTTGAATCTAGGTAATGAACTGTAGACGTTGTTTATTTTTAAGTTGAAGCTGAAAATATTCTATAGGAGCAGGTAGTTAAAAATGATTTCTCTCCAGACGTTGAAATTTATGCTACAGGACCGTCCATGGTGGTTTGTTTTTTTTAACCAGTGTTGTGCTTTGTGAGCGTGGTGGGTCTGTACACTGCCTCAAAAATATATCAGTATAATATTATATATATATATATATATATAATATATAATATATATAGTATATTAATAATATATATTAATACTATTATATATATATATATAATATAGTATATTATATATATATAATACTAATAATATACGGTATATATAATATGTATATATATATATATATATATATTTTTATTATTATAATATATATATATTATATATATATATATATAATCTATATAATATTAATTATATACTAATATATTAATATATATATTATATATTATTCTTTCTTTCTTTCTTTAGCTACCTCTTTTCCCAAGATGGGAGTAAAAAGGTGCGCCTACAAGCACCGGAGAGAAAAGTAGTAGGAGAATATGACAAATGATCAGAAAAAGAAAGCCAGCCTTCGCCCCTCTGTCATTAATTGGAACTCGTCACAGGACAAAATCCACCCTAGAGCTTCATGGGACCCGACGGACCTCACTATGGTAATCGTCAAGTAAAGGTTCAGCCCTTGGCACAGCTGGGCACAACCATGCCCCATAAACAAAATCCCGCCACTCTCCCTATCATGCACCTTACTCTCGCTCTGCAAATCACATTTCTCTCTTCAGACATTCGTTTATCTGACATCAATTCACTTCTCTTAGGATTCCGCCGTAGGTTCGCCAACAACTCGCACTATACATGCTACACCGACTTATTATTCTTTCCACATGACCAAACCATCCTCACATACTTTCACTTTATTCTCTACATTTCCCCTTTCCTCAACACTACCACTTCTTCTAATTACGTTATTCCTCTCTTTATCAATTCTTCCACCCTAGCATCACCTAAGATTGTCCATTGAAACACATTGAAACTTTAGACTATAACTTCTTATTCAGATCATCGTCTACTACAATAACAATAACACAGGTAAAAACATACCTCATGTAAGACCTAGCACACTCAAGACTTGTCCCTTTACATTCACAACGATTTAATTGCACCAGCCCCTTCCTGCATTCACAACTTTCCATACACTCTGACATCGTCCCGTCTTCTCACCAACTATACCCTAAATATCTTAAAACTCAAACAGCTTGTTTACTGCTCACATATAACATAATTTCAACTGAGGAGTGTTCCTCCACTCACAACATAACCGTTACCTTATCCACTTTAATTTCAAGCCACTCTTTACACACCTGCTAGCAAATCTCTTAACAAATCCTCTCAACTATCTTCAGTTCGCACACAGACAATCATCTCGCATATAATAGGTAGGGCACCTCCACTCATTCCATTACTCCACCATTCTACACCATTTCCTGCCATCCCACCTCGAATTCTTCATAACCCATTCATATAAAATTGAATAACCAAGGAGACATGACACAATAGGGTTGGGAAAAAAACGTTTTTAAATCGTGTTTTTTTCACGAAAATGCAATGTTTTTTTCATGTTTTTTCAAGTTTTTTTCGTTTTTTTTCATTAAATGTATTTTAAAAATTTAAAGAGGCTAATATGATATTCACTTGAGTATTCTCATTTTTCAAATATAAGGATTACATGAAATTAAACAAATATTCCATTTTTTAAAATAGCAAAACTACCTTTCTCTTATATTTATCAATTGTTTTCGTTACAATTTAGTTACAGTAGGTTGTAGCCTGCAAACTGCTGTTTGTAGGCTTCTACTTACCTATTTAACTATGTTTTTTCATTTGTATATATATCATATATAAATCTTTTAAAATATTAATCGTTCTATTATATTTCATATAGAATGAGTTGAAGACAAACTCAAAGTAGACTTAAGGGATGCAATGAATAATAAAAATATTGAAATTAAAATAATAGCAAAGATGTAATGAAGGAGTGATAGAGTAAATGCTTAAATTAAACTATTTGGGTTATGGAAATATAACTTTTTGATTCACTAATCACTGTTTTCCACTCCCCAGACCCAGTCACTACTGAGTACTGACTATTGTGCTGTGACTACTGCAAGCTCATTATCACTGGGCTCATCAGCCACATTTAATTTTGATAATGAACTGTAAGTCGATTATCTCTGGTCGTATGAAGTTGCGTGGAGAAATGAAGTGTGAAGGGCAAGGAGCAAGTAACAGGACTATTAAGATTGCTGCCTAAGCATAATCATACATCTCTCAGTTGGGCAGAATTTCTTTCAGAATTTCCTAGTTCTCGATTATGAGCAATAAATACTAGTTTGCAACGTCTACACAAAAAAAGTTATATTTCATGCGAGGGCCTTTGATACCTTTTATTTCCTTAAAAATACAGTCACACGACTTTTTGCATTTATTTATTTAATTCTGATTAAATATTTGATAAAAATGTTATGAAAGTGAAAACAGAGTAAGAAAACATTAATGAAGCACAAACAAATATTATGAATATCAATTCAGAATGATAAAATAAAATATGGAAACCATGAAATTCTTGAACATACCAAACCTCAGGGCTCCCACCTTGTAAGGGAAATGTGGAACCAAAATATGTCAATAGAACTGTTTGCTAAATTTAATAATATAATTGTTCAACTGTAAATTCACAAAATTGAAAAACGAAAACAAATTTTAGTTGTTTTTTAGGCTGTCGTTTTTTTAATGAAAAAAACGTTTTTTTCGGAAAAAAACGAGCTTGTTTTTTTCCTTTCCCAACTACACAACCTGTCTTACTGGCTATTAATTCTACACATCTACCATTGGACACCCATTTTATCTTACAAACCGATGTTAGCTTTCACTATCGTCATCATAACTTTTGATTCCATTCGAGCTCACACCAACACATAATAATCACTAACACCTGCCATTAACCTTCCCTATTAACTCTAGCATACGCCTTGTTGCAAATCATAAAACCTAATCATTTATTCTTTTAAATACAATTTATTTTTCTCAATCATTTGTTTTCATGTAAAGATTTGATCCCAAATCCTCTACCATTCCTAAAGCACTTGTTCTTTCACCATCAGTCCTATCGTCACTCCGACGCACTCTTTGAGACCAAATACAGCATAATACATTCCTAAACACTCAGTAAAAACTTATTCCCTATAATTTCTACAGTTTTCTCCCTTACTTATATAAGGGGTACTATTAAAGCTTCCTCAATCCCTTGGAAACTAATAGCCTCTATAAAACGCTTTATTACAACACTTCCAAATCAATCAATCACGATTGCTCCGTTCTTGTCATTGTTCACGAAGTAATTTCATCTACTACTGAGATTATACCATTCTTGTTCAACTTTTTTCACAGCACATTACCTCCTCCTTACTATAACCTCATCCCAAATACTATTCCTTTTGCAACCATAAACCAACAATTCACCTCTTCTTATGGTTATAATTGTGGCAGATTCTCGAAGTGGTTCTTCCACACTCCTCCACACACTTCATCAGTTAAAAGCACCATCCTATCATTATTCTAGCAGATTCCCTTTATTCTCATTTTTACGCTTCGCGCTTATAATATTATATATATATATATATATATAATATTATATTATAATATATAATTATATATATATTATATATTATATATATATATATATATATCTATATATATATTATTATATATATATAATATATATATATTATATATAATATATATGTCTGTTAAAACTTTCTCTTCTACTCACAATATCTTGTGCTTCTGTACTACTCACGGACTGTTTAATGTTCTCATACCAAATCTGGAGGTCTCTATTTATGGGATTTCAATGTAACAACTGAATGAGTGGGGTTCCTATCATATGATTAGGTGGGGAGGAGCGATCATTCACATTCTCAAGCGATCTGGCAACTATGGGATAGAAAGAATGACACACATTTCCGGATCGTCCCAACCAAATTCTTGAAACACTGAACTAATGTTTGCATCCACTAGTCATCATCTCTATAAATAATCAACCTTGTCCTATTGGTAATTGAACAAACAACCTTATATCTCTTAAACTTTATAATACTTTCTCTCCAACAGCTCCATCCTGCCCTATGTGTCTTTTCTGGCACTTTAATCGGGCTAACTATAATTGGAATTGACTAGGTTTGTCTGATGACGCCTTGGCTTCTGCCTAGGTGGGCTGTAATCGTTGCGGGGATGGCAGGTTCATCCGTCTTCTTCGAATAAATCTTTCTCCCATAATCATGGTTTCGACGTGCCTGTTTTCTGGCATCAGCTCGAGATAAGCGTTAAACGGAGTGGAAAACATTGTTGGGGCAAGGACTTCGTACTTGGTGAATAAGCCGCAAAAACTCTTTAATAACTACTTAGATAATGCTTTTAAGCCTAAGAACCGTCCTCACTTTTCCAAAACTATAACAGAATATAGTCCTCCTCTGTCTATGGAATCAGATTACCCTTACATTCATTTTAATTTCTAAGAAATTTTATTATTAGGGCTTTATTTTGCATTGAGAACAAAATATCGGCTCCCTTGCACTCCAAGATGATTTATATGTATTCCGGGAACATACGTCGGAGCTACTAAGCCTCTTACGAAGGCCCGTATGGATGAGCATAAAGGAGTTAGCCACCGAACTGTCCAAACCTAAATCTTTAGCAATCCAAAATCATTCCTCTTTGCGCGGAACAGATATTACCTATAATCTTAATAGTCTCTCAAGCAACAAGGGAAATAAGGTCTCTGGAATCTAGTCTTTCAATCTTCCATGAACAAGTACAGTCAATCAGAGCCTTTATTTGTAGTGTAGTTGTTTGTTTTATTATTTTAAATTTCAGTAGGTTTAATCTATTGTTGTTCCCATTATCGTTTCGGTTCATTTATATTTTTATAATCAATCAGTAACATTTTTAGCACATGGTATATTGGGCAACTTTAAAATATTTTTTCTATTTTAACATATTATACGAAGACACTACTGCTTTCTCAGAGCCCTAATCTGTTTCAAAATAGTGATGAAACTTTAAACGTGAGAGCAACGTTATCAAAAAGGCCGTCCGTCGTCAGATGGAAGTGGTTTTTGCTCACATATGCCTCCTCATTGAGAAGTGATCTGATCGTGGTTGGTAAGGACAAAAAAAAGAGGGGGGTCTGAAAGCCACCTTTATTTACCGATAAGGGGTAATATGTTTTGCTACCCACCTTTGTTTATTGATAAGGGGGTAAATATTATACGACACTTGATGAGATAATACTCCACTATTTTGGGTACAAAAAATCCTCTCCCCCCCCCCAAAAAAAAAAAGTTAGGTTGGGGTTTTTTACCAATCATGCACACAAGAAACAAAATAAATGGTAAGGAAAATTAAACATCTTTTAAAAAAAGAAATTAATTATTACATTTTTAAAAATGGTACAATAAAATGTTTTACCTGCTAAAAAAAAAAACAAACTATGCTGTTTACTTTACTTCTAATATTTACACGGAAAGAATAAAAAAAATAATTTTGACAAATTTAGAAAAAAAAAAAAAAAAAAAAAACAAGAGTCCGGTTTTATTGCTACAATTACAAAATAAAATATTATTTTCCTTATATAATTTTAAATTAACTAAAGTAACTACAAGTACAATGTACAACATATACAATAAGGGTATTTGCTATTACTATTTTGCTTAAAAAAAAAAAAAAAAAAAAAAACTATGTAAGAAAACTTAATAATAAATAACCTAATACAAACTACTTCTTTTAAAATGCGAATTTATAATTAAATATAATAAAGTTTATTAAAAAAAAACTAGTTAAAATATATATAATACTATATATATATATATATATATATATAATATATATATATATATGATATAATATATATATAATATTATATTTATATTATATATATATATATAATATATATAATATATATATTATATATTTATTATACGGTATGTACATTTGATATAATGCTGCTATCTCTACAAAGTTATTGCCAACCAATACATAAAAAGAAAATAATAAAAAAAATCAGCACCATTGTTGCTACCTAATATTAATAAAATATAATAAATCCTTTTAAAAAAATTTGTGCAACATAATTTTCATAAATCCAAACATTATATGTGTAATAATAAACTATAATATAATAATAATAATAATAATAATAATAATATAATAATAATAATAAACACAACCTTCAAAGACCATAACCAATTGATCTTTTCATTTATTATTATAATTATCTACGCAACAAAGAAAGGAACACGTTAAGCAAAAATATCTCGTATACTTTTTATCTCCTCAATAAAAGAGGGTGACGATGATACACAACAAACACTATGAGGAGAAGAGTCAGAAATACCAACAATAATTCGCCGACATTAAGATAAACAATGTGACATAACCTAACCTAACTTGCTATCATATAATATATATATATATATATATATATATATATTAATTTATATATATATATATATAATTTAATACTATATATATATATAATATATATATTATATATATATTATATTATATATATTATATATATATTAATAACTTGGTTAGGAAAATACAATATACTATACTTCATAACATAGAACCTATGTAGTAAGTAATTCATGGGTGGGTTTCGGTGGCAACATTATTTATTTATTTACTTTATTTATTTTTTTATTTATATATATAATAACTATATATAATTTAATAATATTATATATATATATCATATATATATAAATAATATTAATATTATATGGCTTACTATATATACAGGTAACTGTACCCGCTCAAGTAAAATTTGGTATGAGTATCCGAGTGACGTCTTCTCAACGTCAGACTTCTCGCGTTGAGTATATCTCTGACGTATGACTAAGTTATCGAATACTATTATATATATATATATATATATATATTTATATATTTATTATATATATACTTCTATATATATATATATATATATATATATATATATATATATTATTAATCATAGCCGAGTAGGGGGCTCGAGCCGACGGGAAAATTTGGGGGGAGTTTTTCATCCCGTAGGGAGGGGCAAGGGAACCCGCGACACTTACCACACCAAAGAGCGAGGGTTTTCGGAAGAACCTAATGGAGGGGGGAAATAGTCCTACCTGTCGTTTCCTGGAAGGCCGAGAGACCCGAGTCTGCATCGGGGCGGTCTCCTAGGGGTACACATTAGTTTAGAAAAAAAAAATAAACTATGGGTAAACCAAGGGTAGACCACCCAGATGGCAGGAGTCGGGGCTCTCGGCCTTCCTGGGGAACGACAGGGTAGGACTATTTCCCCCTCCGGGAGGGTCTCGGAACCCCCCGTTATGGTATTTTGAGTGTCCGGGGTTTCTACGCCTTCTCCCTCGGGTATGGAAAACGTCCCCATCTGTGTTCCCCGTCGGCTCGAGCCACGGGCGTGATATATAATATTATAATAGTATTATAATATATATATCTATATATATATATATATTAATATATTATATATATATATATATTATATATATAATATATATATATATATTATTATAATATATATATTAATTATATTTATATATATATAATAGTATATATATATATATTATAATTATATATATATATATATATATATATTATATATATATATTCGATAACTTAGTCATGACGCTCAGAGTATAGTAAAGAGAGTCTGACGTGTGAGTATGACGTCACGCGGAGATTGCATATAAATTTCTACTTGACGGGTTACGGTATGGTATATATAGTAATGCCTATATATACATATATATAGTTAAAATAAAACATAACTAAATAAATATGTAATTGAAAAAAAAATTAATATATATATATTATATATTATAATAATACAATTAATATAAATTATATTATATATTATTATTATATATATATATTATTTTATTTATATATATATATATATTATATATATAATATATATATATAAATATAATATATAATAAAAATATATATATATATATTATATTATATATATATATATATAATATATATATATATATCGTGAATGATTGTCGGTATTCATGCTGGCTCCCCAATTTGAGACACTTTTGAGCAGATGAGTCAAAATTTGCATTCGAAACTTTATACAATCTTTAAAATTAATCTTAATGATTATAAGAGATGATAATTACGAACGATAACCATGACACTAATGATAATGATGATGATGAAAAAATTAAATGATGATGAATAAAACATTGATAAAAATTATAACAACTGATAAATTACAAAAAATAATAATAATAATAATAATAATAATAATAATAATAATAATAATAATAAAATAATAATAATATAAAATAATAATAATAATAATAATAATAATAATATAAAAAATTGAGTATTTTCAAGGTACCTGGGTTAACACTTTTTTGGCTACGTTTAGGTAAGAGACAAATTCATGATAAAAGCACCTCAATTACAATGTTGCAACATTGATTTGTAAACTTAATAAAAACCAATAAATCGTAGTAGAAATAATTCGCACCATTAATAATAGTATAATTACCAATTTTCTCATTTGTTTTTACAATGTACCTTTTCTTAACCTTCTCTTTGTATGATTCATTTTTTCCTGCAATGCTTTTTACATTCCTACATTCACAGACCTGCATTTGTCTGAGTTATCTGCACTTGCCACCTTATTAACTTAACTTGAGGTTGGAGGGGCAACAGTTAATATATATAGTATATAATATATATATATATATATATATCATATATTATATATATATATATATATATATATATATAATATAATATATATATATATATATATAATATATTATATATAAGTATTATATATATATATAATATTATATATATATATATATATATATATATTTATATATTATTAATATATATATAGTATATATTATATATATATATATATCTGTTTATTAAATTTGTATAATGGATGTGTTATAAAAAAATTAAGAGGTGAGGTGGCTAGGGGGAAGGTGTGTTGGACTGGGGTAAGAATTGAAGAGAGTAGAGAGTACAATGCTTATTGCATGCTGGAAGATTTGTGGTTTTGTGTGATAATTGAAGGGGTTTGAGAGGAATTGGTAGAGGTTTGGCAGGGTGTGTAAAGGAGAGGTTTTGAAAGTAATGTAGGTGAGTAAGGTATATGTGTGAGTGAGGAGAGTCAGCGGATGTGTAAGAAATGTTAAATAGTGAGCAACTAGACAAATATCAGAGTTTAAATATTTAGGATATATGTTGAGATGAAAAGGGAATGGATGAACAGAGTGTATAGAAAGTTGTGAATGGAAGAGAAGGTGGCTAGTGAAATTAAATCTTTGATGGATGTGAAGGGACTAAGTCTTGGAGTGCCCTACAGGTTTTTGCAGTAGGGTATTGCTTGTTACCCTGTGTTATATATAGTGTGAAACCTATGGTTCTGTGGATAAGAGTATAGATCAAGGTACAGATTGTTCAAGAATGGAAATCTTAGGGGCGTGCTAGGTGTGAGAAGAATTATAAAATGAGGAATGAACGCATTATGGAGTTGTGTGGTGTGAAGAAGGGATTAATGAGAGAATTAAACGGAGAGTGACATTGAAATGGTTTGGTCATATGAAGAAAGGATAGGATGATAGTCGATTCGTTAAGCGGATGTATAGTTGTGAATGTGCTGGAATAGACCGGCTGGGAGACGGAAGAAAAGTTGGATTGAGTAAGTAAAGAAATGCCTGAAGGGAGAGAATATGAGTTTGGCAGAGGCTAGAAGAAAGGTATAACAAGGAATGAATGGGTGGGTTTGAAGGGGGGTATGTTGTAGGCTTTGCCAAGATGAACCCAACATTGCGAGATACACAGGTGGAGGGTCCGCCGATAAGTCTCTGAGGCTATGGGTGAGATTTTTTTTTCTTCGTTTGCTCACTTGGGGGTATAAAGGGGGGGAGCTTTCATTTTTCCGACTTTGCGTTTTTTTTCTACTACTTTTTCTGTTTGGGCTGGCGTATTCTACGCACTTCACCCCAAATGATGGGGATAAAGAGGAAGAATTTTATATATAATAATATATATATATATATATAATACTTATATATATATATTATATATATATATAATTATATATAATATATATATATATATATATATATATATAATATTATATATTATATATATATATATAATATATATTATAAAACTATATTTTTTTTTATTTTACTATTCCTTGGTGCAATTAATAATGATTAAATTAAACACATTGCAAAGAAGGTGAAGCCTTATATTTATTAGGGGGATAATTTAAAATTAAAACTTTATTCGAGTAAAACTGAAGGCCAGAGCAATCGCTATTAAACTCGGGATATTTGTGCAGTGGTTACTTGCATGCAACTATACAAGCACTAACACATGCACCATCTCCGCAACCAACTTACGAGGGTGGGAATATGGTATGCGACACAGGATTTCCCATAAACAACACGATTGCATATCTTTGTTCAGGACATTAGAATACAACAGATATATATATATATATATATATATTATATATACATATATATACACGATATGTGTGATACATACATACATGTGTGTATGTGTGTGTGTGTTGTTTTGTCCGTATCTGGGGCTCAATATTCGGTGATTCTGCATGTGTTAGTGCTTGTATAGTTGCATGCAAGTAACCACTGCACAAATATCCCGAGTTTAATAGATAGCGATTGCTCTGGCACATTCAGTTTTAAACTCGAATAAAGTTTTAATTATTAAAAATCCCCTTAATAAATATGAAGGATTCACCTCCTCAGGTCATCAATTTAAAGAACATCTGCACAAGGAATAGTAAAAAAAAATATTAACCACGATAGGTAGTAAAATAATATACTATAATATATAATATATATATATATATATAATATATATATATATATTATATAATATATTATATATATAATATATACTATATATTATTATATATATATATTATATATATATATATATATATATTATATATATATATATATTTATATATTATTATATAATAAACTAAAAACTACCTTTAACGTGCTTTATCCCCTTTTCAGAGGGTAATAATATATATATATATATATATATATATATATATATATATATATATATATATATATATATATATATATATATATATATATATATATATATAACAAATACTGTACTGATGAAACAAACACAAAAAGATAGGTCTCGGTAACTATTTCCATTTCTGAAAAAAAAAAATCGGTTTATACAAAAAATGTGCTCAAGATTGAAAGAAATTTTTTTTGTACCAAACCGATTTTATTATTTCAGAATTGGGAACAAATTGAGCTGGGAGACATTTCTTTTGATTCTTGTTTCATCAAAATCGGACATATTTTTTTTCCCTAACAGTGGCCGGAGGAAATTAGTCTGAAATGAAGATAACTTTTATTCAACTAAACCGATTTTTACTTTTATATCCGAATTAGTAGTTCAGGGGGGGGGGGGGGGGAGACCTCTTTGTAGGTATTCGATTTATCAGAATCGGATGAAATTTTTTAAAATTGTCATAAATGAAGTCTTTACTAGCGTTTCTAAGCCTTCTCTATTCTCGATTTCTAGAAATCCGGATTGTGGAATGTTATTGGACTCAACAGCCCTATTGAAATCTCAACAGACTTTATTTTAACAGAGACTCTCCTATAAACTCCTTCATCCACATACCTTCAGATTCCTAATTAGTATTTTATCCCCGAGTTAAATAATATCTGTAGTAATAAACCTTCATTTGGCCCTTAAATACAATAAATTTACACCTAATCTCTCAAATCCTCTTTCATTCTGCAAATGTGGTTTTCATCTCATCCATCTGCATGTTAACCTGATCAATCCAAAATTCCTCTAACATTTTATTTAAGCCTCTCTCTTTTCTTTAACGACTACAGTTACTCCTTCAACATCTTTCATTTAATTCCTCATTACATTTGGTAATAATTTTCAATTTTAACTGCACTTACTAATTTCATACCTTACTTCAGCTTTGCAATCACCTTTTAATATTCAAAAGGATATTTTATATCCCCTTTTGGAAAATCTTGAATAGGGATATGCCCACTAAAATTGGTAAATAGTTAAAAAAAAAAAATTCTCTTCAGATTTACCACATCTCTAATGTTCATTTAGCGTTCCTTTTTTTCAGACCTTCTTTCCAGACATTTTATTACTAAGGACATACTTAGAAAACTTCAAGCCTAATCATCAAATCCCATTTGATAACTTCAAAAATATTTATTTTCTTTCATAATATTGCGATTATTTTCTTCTGAGAAATCTAAAGCAGCTGACCCTAATATCAATGACTTTTAAAAAAGGAAAATAAACGAAAGCAAAATGCTGCTCAACGAAGAAAAACAAAGATGTAAAAAAATTAAAGGAGAAGCTAAAAAAAAAGGTCTTGCACTCAACATTCTTGTTCCATTCTCGCTCTCCAGGTCCACTACTCTTTCTTATCCTCTACAATTCTTTTACGTACAATAAATCAGTTTCTGTCCACTAAAACACTACACAAAGTTGTGACAGTAGTATCATACTATTACTAAATGGGAAAAATGGGACAGTTTTACCATCATTATTATACTTACAAATTCTTCAAGAATTAAAAATGCGATTTTCAAATCCTCTTCTTACAGCAAATTTAATCCAGAAACTAATTATGGACATTTCCCGATGCCCTTCTTATCAAGATCTCTATAATCCAGGCAAATGAATCCTTTTTACCGTTCCTAAAAAGGTTTCTCACGAACGGCTCAAAAAAAATTATTTTAAATATGTAACGTAATTATGACAATATACAATGTTGACAATTAAAAAAATAATTGAACCTAATTAGACAAAAAAAAAAAAAAAAAAAAAAAGAAGAAGGAACGATCCATCAAACTTAAAATTTTACGGTAATAACACCAGAATGCAGTAGAAGGTCAAAAATAAGTTTTTGCAAAAGAGAACCATCCTTCATATAAATTACCATAGCAAAAATTGGTGACTTATATGTAAGGCTGATTCTATATTTCAAAACTTGTTTTTTTGACATTTTACAATACACACTGTTCAATTTACACTAAAATTTCAATTTAATGGGATGATTCCGTTTTGCAAATCAAGTTCCAATTAAATATTAATTAAAAAAATTCAATGCTCAATACCTTCCGTTAATTCACAGCCTCAGAACCAGACCTGCAAGTTCAGCAATCTCTCCTTCAATTCCATCTTTCAAAGCCACCACATTTTATGTACCTGCTTTAAAAAATGTATTCAACAATGAAAAAAAATAATAATTTCAATGAACATATAATTGGCAAATTATACTTTTTACATCAAAGAAAAGTTTAAACGTTAAAATTAAATAATAATAATAATAATAATAATAATAATAATAATAATAATAATAATAATAATAATAATAATAATAATAATAATAATCTGTAAACAGAGAGCTTCCAAAATTTTATAATATATATATATATATATATATATATATATATATATATATATATATATATATATATATATATATATATATATATATATATATATATATTTTCTTCTCTTGTGTCTAGGCATAACTCTTACATAAATGTAGACATATGCTATATATATATATATATATATATATATATATATAGTGTACAAACTCAAAGAATATCCTTCTATAATACAATCAATATTGTTTTAGTTAATGAACGTAATACATAAAAAAAACACAAATTGCTTACTTTCTTTATGAAGACAAAAAAATGCTGTATCAGTATTTGTTTTGGTTGTAAAAAATAAAAAGAATGTAGATTGAGTTTATTTTTTATAAGGGAAAACTAAAAAAATTTAAAGCTTGCTTTTATGTCAGGTTATGTACTGACTGTTTTGATTTTTAAACTTAAATTTAATATTCAATATATTTAAACGAAATTTTTCCTTAAATCTACCTATTCTAAATATGCCATTCATTGATCATGTCTTGCTCCAATATATATATATAACGCTATATTTATATATATATAACTTATATATATATATTCATATATATATATGCACACATATATATTTACAGACAGGCTAACCTGCACAATTATATACAGTAGTTCTCTTGGTCAAACTTATTAAAGCAGTGATTATATAACAAACATTTCAATACGTTTAACCTAATAATATAAAGTTTTTATTATTATTATTATTTATTATTATTATTATTATTATTATTATTATTATAATATCGATATAGATTTTATACATAAAATTTAAAAATTATATCAAAACATTACGAATTAAGACTCAGTGTTCTAGAGAGCATTTATAGTTTTCACTTAATAATAATAATAATAATAATAATAATAATAATAATAATAATAATAATAATAATAATAATAATAATAATAATAATAATAATAATAATAATAATAATAATAATAATAATAAACCAATTTCAAGCGAGTATTTTGAATATCACTTCTTACTGAGTATTTTAAATTTAGAGGAATTTTACATTTAATTTTAAGAATTTTGATATTTTTTTTTTATTAAAATAATAATAATAATAATAATAATAATAATAATAATAATAATAATAATAATAATAATAATAATAATAATAATAATAATAATAATAATAATAATAATAAAAATAATAATAATAATAATAATAATAATAATAATAATAATAATAATAATAATAATAATAATAATAATCCCAGATTTCATCCAAATAAGCAATAAAACTCGCAAAAACCTATTTAAAACTAAAGGTAGACCAAATCTCAATTTCATTCGCGGATGCGGATGTAAATATTTATTTTCAATATTCGCAGATACGGATATGGAATGTAGATTGTTATAGGTATTGTCATGATTCGGTACTATATTTAGGGAATTTCAATGTGCACAACAATGACTGATTGAGGTCTCATATGATTCAGTTGTGGAGAAAGCCGAACCTTCACATATTCCTGATTGTTTGGGGAGCAGCGCCTAGACCTAGACGGGAGCAGTTTAGCATGGTATTAGAGATAGGCTATATGTTATAGAGAATAACTATTATGGCAAGAAAAGAGAACACTTTGTGACTATTAAACGTGGGCGAACCAACCAGAATATATGCTAGTTTGTCGTTGTGAGAGGCTGTCCCGAGATACGGGAATATTTACGTATAATATTGGCCAATTTGGGAGAGTCATAGATATGTTGAACAGACTGAGGAGTGTGGTTATGACAACATTGGCAGTGGGAGGGAAGCGTTCTAGTGATATAATGTCCATGAGTAAGGTTGGTATGACCAATTCGAAAACGGGCCAAGACAGCTTCTTGCAGTCGGTTACGATTGAAATTGGAGGACTAATTCTGTAAGTGTGGTTTAACCATATGAAGTTTGGAGCCGCGGCTGTCGGATCTTCAACACCCCTGCCACCATGCTTTGAGGCCCTGGTTAAGACTGGGGGAAAAATCTAAAGAAAGGAGGAAGCCCCTTCTAATGATAAGTGGGAGATAGCTTAAGCTTATGTGATGGTCAGCTTAGCTTCTCTGTCAGCTGCTTCATTACCAGCCACTCCCACATGGGAGGGAACCTAGCAGAAAGTGACCATTTTCTTTCGGAAGTGGAGTCGGTGGAGAAATATCTTGATAACCAACAACTGAGTGTTTTTCTTACAAGACTGAAGGACCTGTAAGGCACCGCGAGAGTTTGAGTTTATGGCAAATGAGTCTTCACTATTGATAAAATGAATTCAAGAGCGCCATCAGAATCGCTACCAGCTATGCCATAAACGTGGAGGCAAAGGGGGAGGGTTATTGAGTGAGGCTGCAGTCTGGAGAAACTGCAGAAGCGCCAGCTCCTCCAGCCAATTTAGATTTATTAGTAAAAACAGGAGTGGAACAGTGATGAGTTGCAAAATGGGACAGAATGTATACTCGAAACTCCAAAGGGTAATGGTTGGATTTAATCAACGGAGATAGAGCAAAGCATAACCGGATACAGTATAGTCAAGGTGAGTAGCTGCCGTCATGAGAGCACGATAATACTCTTTGCAAAGTTATATGCAGTTGGAGGAAACAATTGTAAACAATCTCAGCAAATGGTCAGTACTGCAACTGTCGAGGACCACCAGGTATTGGCAGGTCTCCGGCTGACTGAAGATCGGGGAATGTTGGCCTCTGCCAAACTAAGGCCGGTCAAGGAAAAGTTGAAATCATCCTCTATAGCAGGGAATGCTCTTTTACATGGATATAAGGACAAACTTGTTGCAGAATGAAAGCAAGCCAGTCAACTCGGTCATACCGCCATCGTGAGCTTGGAAGAGGTGCTAGAGATGTAGTTTATTCTACAATAGTGGTCATTCCCACATAAATGGTCGAAGAGGGACCATAAAAAATAATCCAACGCCGAAATCGAGATAAACAAGATATCAACACACGATGGGGAATTGGTCTCCAATCGTTTATAAGCGAGGAGGCCCTGTTGTTGAGCCAACCCCGCGAAAAAGGGATCAGCAGATCAATGAGATGGAGATGATTGCCTTCCAATAGTGAGTATCTAGCATTGAAGTCTCTCAATAGAACAACTGGGGTGGAGAGCTGCTTCATGAAGTTAGTCAAATCAATTGTCGTATAGACGTAGCTGAGAGCTAAATGTATATAGAGCAGACTGTGAAAGTTGTAGGAAGGTGAAGGCGAGTTGATAGAGCACGTAGGTGAGTGTTAAGTAGAAGATGGGTATGAGGGACCATTTGTGATGAAGGATCTCTCCGCTTGTCATTTACACCTCAGTGGAAGGATGTCAGAGGTGTTTGGTACTGAAACAGAGGGAAAAAATCCCGCCCGCAAAGTTGCAATTCTTGAAGGCGAATACACATTAGGGTGCAAAAGTTGATGAGAAGGCAAACTCTTCAGAGTTTGCTTAATAACCTCGGGAGTTCCACTGAAGGAATTTTTCCATAATAGGTGGATGATTTAGTTTATTCGCTTGGACGAGCTGTAACGACTGTTTCTGAGCGGCCTTCTTATGTTTAGTTAAAGAAGCAGATGACAAGCAAGGAACCTGACGGAAGGTAGTATATCCCGCCAGCAGGGAGGGCAAGTCATGAAAAAAGAGAAAATTGGGAATGGGGACACGAGGGAGGGTCCACTGTGATCTGCTGGTGGGGAAAGAATGGGGTTACCATGAATTATGGCTAACTGTTTCTCCACCTCATCAGGCGAGGGGACAAAATTCACATCAATAGTGAATCGTTCTAAAGCAACAGTTCCAGGCAAGTCACCCGCTGTTGGGGGCTTGTTGGCATCGGATGACAGAACCCGTGACCACATTTGGAGTGGTTAATGGTAACGTTTTAACTATTGATTCGGTACACACAATGAAGTTCCCCACAGATATAGCTGTTGCGGCTGCTGGGATAGATGCCCGATATCAAGATTCATAAGACCAGGAAACTATGGGTTAGTGGGGTTCGAATTAGCTTTATGTGGGAGTAGAGCCCGCTTCTGAGGCGGAGGAGGAGGAGTGAGCAAGGCCAATGGGGAGAGGTCTGGTGCAGGACCTTCAGGTGTAGTTGTAAAGCCTTTTCCCTTCTGGAGTGAATTGCTGACCATCTCGTTTCCAATGGGTTCGCCAATGATCCCAACCCTTGCAGCTCCACTTCGGACTCAACGACTGAAGGACCAATGGGTAAATAAATGGCCCCCGATGACAGGGAAAGAAGAAATTTTCAAATAGGGGAGTTTGGTAAGAACAAAGTCCCTGGAGTAATCCAGTCACTCGGGGAGGAAAGATGTGGAGGGTGTCAACCTCCTGGTAGGATCAACTGAGATAAAAAGCCTTCTTCTGGGATCGTTCCTGCTAAAAGCGGCGAGGGCGCTTCGTATTGGGCACCATCAGCTACGGTCAATTTACTATTAGACTTTAAGAATTACCTGTGAGTAGTCTTTGTCATTTCCATGGCCAGCAGCTCTGGGAGTAGATCAGATAAACAGTAACGTTGAAGTGTGTCCAGGAAGTAATACAGAGGCAGACCTCTTTCAAGGGTTGACGGTGTAGAGGGGACTAGAGTGTTGTTCCCAGCTGAGAGAGGAATTCTCAATGTTCAAAGGGGTGGGTTCAACATCCATTCATACCAGTGAGTGAGGGCTTTTTGGAGAACTTACAAACTTGGGGTGGGTTGGAAAGCCTTGTCGTAGTCGAAGAGGCGCAGAAGAGGGAAAAATAGGAGATACAAAGGGACAACCCAACCCAGGACCAGGTGCTGGGCTCTCGGAAGAAGACGCTTTCCTTGCTCTGATCGAGACTGAAAAGAGCTTTGGAACTCTGAGCGTGCAATCTGTACCTGTGTGGTTCTGATATGGTCTGGCTATTTAACAGCAAACAGGGAGGTAGTGTAAGACCGCGACAAAGTGCTTCTCTCTTCCTCCAGCCTACCTCTAACCTCACGTCTGTCGAGTAACTGTAAAGTGTAGAGAGCTCAAGTATTTACTCTCGTGCTCATATGCCGGACAGTTTGTGGAAGCAGAGGTGGCTACCGTGGTTCAATCGGTAGAGCGACAGAGTCACAAAGGCAAGGGCCCGGGTTTGATCCCCGTCCGGATCCTAGGTAGCAATTACCTAGAGAAGTTCCCCTCCTAGAATAGGGCTATGTCCGTGAAGTGCAAACTTAGGTTGCTACCACAATTGAAAAATGAATGCGAATTAGGGTAAGGAAGGAGAAAATTACGTCCACAATAAAGGAGATTCAAAAGGCAACTTGGCGCCCTGAGTTGAGAAAACTTCTCCAGGTCAAGGAGGGGGGATTCGTGAAGTGAAGCACATTGTGGGTTAGTTCATTTGCTTGGGCGTCAGAGCCCTTGTTGGAACCAGGGGAAGGTCACGTGAGGAACCCGACGAAAGATGGTGTTCGCTTTCCTTTAAAATCAGTAATTCAGATTGCACTCTATTCAAAAGGGAAACCAACCGTTAAACTACTACAATGCGATATAAAAGCACAATAAAAATAAAGTCAATGAAACATAAACATATTACTGCACAGCAAAATCAACAGAAATAATAAAATTAAATCATCTAAGGGGAGTGTACTCGTCCCACGCAAACCCATAATCCGCCACCGAAACCACACACCGCAGTAGTGGGTTGTGGATTCGGATTAGCTTCCCGGAACACCGCACGCAATACCCCAGACATTAACAGTGCACCACACGGAACGAAACGCAATGCCCAAGATCATACGCCTAAGTGCAGCTGCTCAAAGCCGAAAAAGAACAGTTAATAAGCTGTAGAACGGTGCGTAGAACAGGAAGTACATATGGCTAGTGCAGGGGTGGACACCCAGAAGGACGGAAAGTCAGGACGCACCCACAATGGGAGCATAAAAAAAAAACGAATATTCTTAAAATGGGAAAAACGGAGGATGAAAACAGATAAACAATGAAAATACATAAAGGATAATAATAATAATAATAATAATAATAATAATAATAATAATAATAATAATAATAATAATAATAATAACAATAATAATAATAATAATAATAATAATATTAATAATAATAATAATAATAATAATAATGAAAAGGAATAAACAAAAACAAAAATAACAAAAATAACCAAAATTGAAGGAAGAATTTCTCAGGCACAAAGTGTCTGTGCCCCCTGTCGACAACAACGTATTGACCTTCATGAGGGGATATATATATATATATATATATATATATATATATATATATATATACTCTATATAGAAACAAATAGATCGCGTTTTAACGCTATATAATTGCTGCCTGCTATTGCTATATATATACCTGCTATATATATATATACATATATATACATATATATACATATATATATATATATAACCTTAACAACCTTATATAGACGTTGTATTGTATATAAAATATATCTATAATAATTATATTTACTCCTTTGTAAAGCTATATCTGCACTATATATATATATATATATATATATATATATATATATATATATTAATTAAAAAATTTTGAATAAGGATTGTTTTAAATAATTTTAATTTCTCATTGTTCCTAATATATGTTTACGATCAATAAACCTCACAACCAAAATGGAGATAATAATAATAATAATAATAATAATAATAATAATAATAATAATAATAATAATAATAATAATAATAATAATAATAATAATAATAATAATAATAATAATAATAATAATAATAATAATAATAATAATAAAAATAATAATAATAATAAAAATAATAATAATAATAATAATAATAATAATAATAATAATAATAATAATAGTAATAATAATAATAATAAAAAGTTATACCAGTGATGATCTTTAAATTACATGAACCTTGGTCTGAAAGGTTGTAAATGGCTTCTCATCATGGCTGCCGCAGCAGGATTGTGCATATTGCGACCCATCATCATCATCATTCGTGGGTCCATTCCACCGAATATTGACTGGAAAGCATGTTTAAAAGCAAATAATAATAATAATAATAATAATAATAATAATAATAATAATAATAATAATAATAATAATAATGGAAAAAATGAACAATTTAAGTAAATTGGAAAAAAAGAGAAATGTAAATAGACCGTAAAAAAGATTTTCATTTCATATATTTAAAGAAAAAATTTAATTTAATATTTCAAAATTTTAGATTTTAACATATTTATGATAAATATCTAAAAAATAAAGTAGCCTAGTTATTGAAAGAATATCGGCACTACTGAAGAAACCACTTCATAGCAATTTTAAAGCTGGATTCAAACTCTCAAG
>JABUQX010058317.1:0-52500 GCA_015478945.1 Trachelipus rathkii | reverse complement strand
CTAATATATAATACAGATCTATCAGCTAATCTATATCATACTATCTATCACATCACGCACCCGTTTAATTAAGTTGTTTTTAAAAATATGAGGAATAGTTAGTTTATATAGCGTATAATTCTGATATATATATATATACTATATCTGTGTATATCTAGTATTTATAGTTAACTAAATATAAAGAAATATGGTACAATGAAATTAACTAATATTATATATATAGTATCTGTTGAGACGCTACTCATACACGTCTAGTTAGTATTGATATTTAGTATAATTAGTTACATCGCTGCTATTATTAAACTAAACTATATCATTTCTGGAGGACACCACATAATTTGATTTACCTTCTTTTTAAAGTAGATTTCTCTAGAATTATGAGTTTGAGGAATTGTAACTTATTATGAAGATGAATATATCTTATCCGACTTAATTAGTTCATTCTACACACACAAAGATTTGACAAAAACACAAAACACACATCAAGAATAAAAAAATCGTAACAAAATTATTTGGTTTAATCTATTTTGATTTCGTTCGTGAGCAACTTCGTCTGATATAAAATTGTTTTGATTTTATAAACATATTTGTTTTTTAGATTTTTTTTTAAATTTTTACTTTTTAGTACACTTTCAACAATTTTTGTATTTATACACACTCTAAAAATATATTCCAATGAGTAAACTAGTCTATACACACACTAATCATCTATGATACTACTGCACTTGAATGAGTAAGAAGAGACTTTGATAAGAATACGTAAAACATTATGATAAATATACTAATTTTTTCAATATATCTGATAGTAATGTTTTAACTCTAAATGGAAATGTACTTATGCTTTTAATATATTTCCAAATAATAAGAGTTTAATATGTGTGAACATGTTATGTCTCTCCAAATTTAAAAGTCTGAACTTATGCGATGAGTGTATGTGGGGTACGTGTTTAATTTAACAAACTCTAGGCTCTGCAACAGTGCATTTTAGAGTGTTTACTTAAAAAGCGTAAGAATAAAATCTTACCTGCAGTAATAAACTTAAGATGTATATAAACCAGAATGTAGGAAGTAATGAGTCTCACAGAGGAGTTAACAAAGAATCATTGATAATATATAAAAATGTATGTCTTCAAAACTCAAACAAAAGAAATATGCTTAAATTGGTAGTTCAGAATGAAAGAGGAGAGAGAGGAGAAGAGAGATGTGAGGAGAGAGAGAGAGAGAGTAATTTGAGAGAGATAGAGAGAGAGAGAGAAGTAGAGAGTAGAGAGAAGAAGAGAGGAGAGAAGAGATAAGAGAAAGGAGGAGAGAGTTGTGGATGAGCGAGAGAAGACAGAGGTGATGAAGATTTCAAGTGAGAGGGAGAGATGTGAGATAGAGAGAGAGAAGATGAGAGGGAGAGAGTAGGATGAGAGATGAGGAGGAGAGAGGCAGTAGAGTAGAGAGAGAGGAGGAGATGAAGAGTAGTAGTAGAGAGGAGAGATGAGAGAGGAGAGATGATGAGAGAGAGAGAGAGAGGAGATGAGCGAGAGAGAGAGAGAGAGGAGAATGAGAGAGGAGATTGAGAGACGATGAGAGATGAGCAGATCAGAGAGAGAGATGAGAGAGAGAGAGGGACGAGAGAGAGAGAGAGAGAGAGCAGAGTATGAGAGAAGAGAAGAGAGAGATGGAGAAGAGAGAGAGAGAGAAGAGAGAGAGAGATGAGAGAGAGAGAGGAAGAGAGAGAGAGAAGATGAACGGAGACGAGAGAGAGAGAAAGAGAGAGAGAGATGAGAAGAGAGAGGGAGATGAGGCGAGAGAGAAGGAGCACGAGACTTAAGAAAACACACTATAATAATCCTGAACTATCAGGGTCTTAAACCAAGGCTTAACATATTGATCGTCGATGACGTAGAGCTAACCTCAATGGATCTACCACATATTCAGTATAACATAATTCATCATCAATCTCATTCAGATCTATTCTCTCTCCTCTATAAACCATTTATTATATAATATTATATATAATATAATAATATATAATATTATTAAATAATATAGTAATAATATATATATATTATATAATTAATTAATAAAAATATTTAATAATATAATAAATATATCATAAAGTAATAATATTATAAAAAGTGATAAATAATATTAATAAAATATAATATATTAACAAAAATAGATGAGATGGAGTGGCCATCGTAAGTTTGTTCAATTAAAAGCCTATCGAACATCGATATACCACAGATAAAAAAAGGTCAATGGTTATTATTATACTAGATAATAGCGAATTCTAAATTAACAATTATTGAAAAAATAGATAAAAAAATATGTGAGTTTTCATTGATGATGTTTTATAATATAACAATAGAAAATATGGTAAATATATATTATAATATATATATATTATACTAATTATATAAAGTAATATATATAATTAATAAAATAGTATAATATATTATTATAAAATAATATTATAAAATATAGTATTATTATAATATACTATATATATACTAAATATATATAAAATATATTAAATTATATAAATAATAATTAGAATATTAAATAATTTAATATACATACACATAAAAACACATAAAAATACAAAAGAAGTTTTTTTCATACCATATATTTTTTTTATTGAAATTAAACCTTATATAAAAATAATAGATAATAAAATAGAGAACTTTTGCATATTCTATAATGCACCACAAAATAAATGATTAACTTGAAAAACATAAAATTTACAACTAAAATTAAATTCAATACAAAAAATCACTTAAAATTAATACAAAAAAATCTAATGTATTTAAACATTATATTTTTAAATTTTTTTTTACCTATGTAGAACAGATCTACGTATCCAATTTCAATATTATCAAAATGCTGCAAATTTCTTTTTTAAATTAGGGCTTCTGTACCCATATTGCTCTTCAATAATAATATATATATCTAATAAATATATTATATGCTTTAATAAATTATAATATATATATACTAATATTTTAATAATATATATAATATAATAATAGAATTATATTAATATATATATATTATATAATATAATATATTATATAAATAAATTAATAATTTAATATATAAATAATAATAAGTTATATATTATTATAAAAACTATATAATATAATATAATATATATAAATGATATGATAAAGTATAAAATAACTATAATAAATATATTATAATATAGTATAGTATTATTATAATTATATACTATAAATATAATTATTTAATATTATATATTATTGTGATATTAATAGCAATAGTTAAATAATAAACCTATAATAGATATATACTATATATAAAAGTTTAATAAAAAATAATAATACAGTTATAATAGCAGATTTATAAATATATAAAAGTATCTTATATATATTTATATAATATAAATATTATAATATAACTATATATAGTATCATAATATTATATAGTCAATAGATACTATATATATAAATAGATTAATAGATTAATAATAATAAATATTTTTGTAAGTATTATATAATATATATATAAGTATATTATAATAATATATATATAATATATTATAACATAGTATGTATAAATGATACTTAGATATAATTCGTTATTAGGAGTATTAACATTATATAAGGACACAGTAGGTATGACTTTTAGTTCTGTATTGAAAACAACAATTTTCATATTTCGATATACTATAATCAACAATTTAGCCTATATATATATTATAATAAGCAATTATAGATATAATCCCTATATATATATATATATATTATAATTATTATATACTATATAATATTACCTTATTAATTATATATAGTATTATTATTTATATATATATATATATATCTATAGGTTAGTTATATAACAAATCAGAAGCCTTATTTATTATGGCATCTTAAAAACACACAATAAAATATATAACCAATACTACCGTTTGGCTTCCAGTATCATATAAATATACGGGAGATTATTATTATCACTGAATTTCAGCACGGTATATATATATATTTATCATTCTATCATAGAGTTGATATGTATATAATATATATTAATATAGTTTAATAATATATTAATAATAATACTATATATAATATATATATATTGGATAGTATATATATATCATTAATATATAATATATAAATATATTATATAATATAATAGCTAAGTATATATATAATAATATATATACTATAAATTAATTATTATCGATTATATATATAATATAATGTATAGATATATATAAATACATTATGTAGTTATTAATATATATATTATATTATATCATATAAATTATATGCTAAGATTATATATAAATATATATATAAAATCATATATATTATAATATATATATATATAGTATATATATATAAATGATCGCTAGTAGATATACGTTAAAGAGTTTGTTACCAAGGGGAGAATTTAAGGGCTTATACACTTGCATAATGTTGGTAAGCAAAATGCCATATTTATCTTAAAAGACTTTCGCATTACTTGCATGATTTCAATCAAAATAAAAATGGCATTTTTGGCTTTCTAAAATTATGCATATAAGTAGACTTTAAATTCTCTTCCAAACGTAACTGCACATAATTATAAATTTTTAAATAAATTTGTTTCTAATATCTTTAAAATAAATTTATATAATCTAAAATTTATATATCAATAATATGAATTAAAATTATTTCAACTATTTTCAGAATCTGCTTCTTCTCCTTCATCTTCTAAAAGATTCTGAGAGGCAACTTCTAATCTGGAAGCCTTAGGACAAATAATAGTAGTAGGTCGGAAAGTTTTTCTGCAAAAAGAACAATTGCAAATTTCTCTACAAACTGGGCAAGACCAATCGGAGTCGAGAAGGGCTTCCTTGGCATCCTCTCCGTAACGAGTTTTTAAGCATGGTCCGCAGAAAAAGCCCCTAAGACCGATACATTTTCCTGATCGACATATAGTCTTCGTGTCAGAAGTCTTTTGTCGACATTGGTGACAGGAAGTGCCTTTACTTCTATCCGGAATTTTTTCTTTCGGTATTTTAGCTATGTTGGCTAACATTTCCTCAGTAATGCCAGATCGTTCAGGTGATTAGTGAAAATACATGTTCTGTGACATAGGCCTTTTTAGTTGGAGATTAGCAACAGAACCGTCAGATCGAATAAGAGGAGGAACAGCAGTATTTACAGAAGTGTTAGTAGGATGTTTTTTGGCAAGGAGGCCAGACAATATTTTTCAGTAGGAGAACCTAGAGGTAGCGCCCTTTCGTTTGATGAAATCGCGCTTGTGCTTCGGAAGAATGAAATACCTCCTCAATGGGTTCTTAGGCTGTAACTAAAAATTGGCAAGAGTAGATAGAGAGACATCAGAGGAATTTCCGATTCCGATACGCAACTGTCCTCTAGCCTGAATGGCCAGAGACAAGCACGATCGAACCATTGGATTACTGAGGAGAGAAAGACTTTGTCGAAGGACAGGAGATGAACCTGCTCATGCCTATCAACGATTACCAGCCTGCCCACCTTTATCGGTACGAAACCGAAAGCGTCACCAGGTCAAAACAGTCTTCCGATTATAGTTAGTTAGAGCGACGTTAGCAACCCAATCGCGCGCCGTATTAAAGTGCAAGAAAAAAGCGCGTAGGGAAGGATGGAACGGTTGGAGAGAATAGGTATTAAAAATTAAGAGGATATAAGTGTGGTTCAGATTCCCAATAGGTAGCTAGCTATTGTTAGAGAGAAGGACTAGTGGTGGAAACATAGGTCAAGCTCGCTTCCAAGAATTGGTTCGGCACGCGATGCCGAGAATGGTAGCTGTGTGTTCTTTACATCTCAGTTGCTCCAGGTCTGGTTGTGATCCTGGCTGAACTGATTCGGCCTCCTCCCCACCTAAATCTGTATGAGAGGACCGCCAACCCTTTCCAGTGTTGTGATACATTGAATATTCCCAAATAGATGGACTCTTTATTTGATTTAAAAGATATTTTCACATTCTCGTGAGAAGTTGTAAGATATTCAAAAAAGGCGTGAATAACTGTTCTGTTAGGAAACGCTAGCAGAAGCACAAGATTATTTCAGTAGAAGGAAGAAAGATTTTGAGCCACAGAACATCGAAGTTGGAGATTCAGATTCTTAAGACCGTCTGCCTACAGGAGTGAAGGTTATATGTTTACATAGGGCACATTACATACCAACCCCTCAAGAGTCCTGGGCAGAATTTCCTGCTCTAAGTAGTTTTGGTACATTAAGCCACGTAGGCTGATGCCGGTACAGAGACTCCATCTCCTGTGTCTCAGACAGGAGCAAAAGGTTAGGGTAGAGTTAGAGAGGTTGGTATTCCACGGATGCAAGTTAGGATTGCAACCACGGTGTTAGTACTAAGTCAGACAGTAAAGCCCGCGCCTGGCAATTGCCACATCTATGCGATGCACATACAGCAACCACCAAACAACAAACAACAGACAAAAAAAAAGAAACAAACGTGAAATCAGCGTTATAAATATCAGCTACACTATATCCTAATTTAGAAACCGTAATGTTTAAAAAGTAAAATCTATTGGCAGTAAATATCGTAAAATATGAAAAATCATAAAAGTTAAAAACACTAACGCTCTTTGTACCACCATCAATATACACGAATCGAGCCGAAAAATGAAAAGTCTTGATCTTAACCGATACAAAACCTAAATTTCCAAGCTAAATTGCCAAAATGATAAAAATCAAATGCTTAATACACTATGAGAATGTGAATTCGCACCCTAAGAAAGCCCTTCTTGATTATATTATATATATATTATATATTAATATATATACTATATATACTATACTATATATTATATATACTATTATTCGTATCACTATATTCACAACTCTCCTACTTTACGAGGCTATATATATATATACTATAGTATATATATATATATATATATATACATATAAAATATATATAAATATATATATATATAATATAATAATATATATATAATATATATATATATATTATATATATATATATATATATATAATATATATATATATATATGATATTATACTATATATATATATATATTATATATATAACTTTAGCAACATATGCTTAGGGTGATTTTTTTTTTGCCTAGGGCGGCATAAATTATTGGTGCTCCTGTTTATTATATATATATATATATATATAATATATATATATATAATATATAATATATATATATTAGTATATAATATATATATATATAATATATATATACTATGTATATATATATATATATTCGATATATATTATTTACCTATAAAACTGTATTTCTATTATTCCTAATAAGAAAATGCATGTTATTCAGATCATAAAATAATAATAAGGCAGAATAATAATAAAAATAATTAAAACAATAACAATAATATAATAAATAATAATAAATAATAATAATAATAATATAATAATAATTAATAATAATAATATAATATAACATAATAATAATAATAACTAAATTTTTACAGGAACATATATTGACAAATGGCAACCTTTTTAAAATTCGAAATAGGCTTACATTAGAAGTACCTGGCATCTTCTAAGACAAAAAAAACGAACAAAACTCTCTCTCTCAAGTATCACACTCGCTGTTTCCTTTGTGTGTTGAAATTATATATATATATATAAAATATATCATATATATATATATATATAGTTTAGTATATATTTATCAAATATATATATATAGTTATAATACTACTATATATATTATATATATACTACTATATATATATATTATATATTACGTATATATGATATATATAATATATATATATTTAAATTCTCGAAACATAATTTGTATTCCACTTAACCTACTAATATATTATATATATTCACATATATATATATATATATCTATATATATATATAGATATACTGATATATATAGATATATATATATAATATATATATATATATATTATATATAATATATATATATATATATATAGGTGTTATATATATATACTATATATATTATATATAATTATTATATATATATATATATATATATATATAGATATAATATATATATATATATATGTTATATAAATATATATATATAATATATATACTATAGTATATATATATATATATATATATACGGTATATATTATATAATAATATTATAGTATAGTATTATATATATATAATTATATATATATAATATATATATATAATATATATATATATATATATATATATATAGTATATATATATAATATATATATATTATTTAATATAGATATATATATATAGAGGTGGGCACGATCCGTTTCTCCGTTTACTCACCGATTTACTAACGACACTAATTTTTTTTGAGTAACAGGTATACGGCTCGTTACTTTTCTTTCGATGAATCTGCCACCGAATAAGTTCCGTTATTTTTTTCCTCCGTTATTTTTTAGTCCGTTAAAAAATTTTTTGCGACTTCTTGGAATGTTTGATAGCAATTGACACCCCGGTGAAGTTAAGAAACCTTTTCATTAATACTATATATGTATAAGTACACTTGTCATAATATATATATATATAGAATAATATTATATTATATATATAGGCCTGTAATATATATATATATATATATTATATATATAGTATATATTATATATATATTATATACTATATATATAATATATATATATTATATATAATTATATATATATGAGGTCCCTATATATTAAAGAATAAGGGAATCTGCCATTTAGAATATAAATAGGATGAGTGTTTCGTACTGAATTAAATGAATGTGGACTAGAGTGTGGGAGAATCACTTCGAAATCTGCATAACCTATTGGCCATAGATGAAGAGTATGATGGCACTCTCGCTCTCTCTTGGTCGGTGCAAGAAAGAATAGTTATTTTGGATGAGGTCATTAGTAAGGAGGACGTAATGGGTAGAGCGAGAAAGTTAAGAATGGTAAACTGTAGTATATGTGAAATAATCAAGAACGGAGCGAGATAGTGATTGATGGATTTTGAAGTTGGGTTAATAAAGCATTATGGAGGTATAGTCCCAAGGATTGGAGGAGCAGAAAGTAACAGTATCCTTATATAAGGGTAAGGGAGATAATGGGAATAATGTAGATAATAATGGAGATAATGTAGGAATTATAATTTAAAGTTTATATGAGTATGATTTAATTTTGTGTGGCGGAATCTGAAGAGAGTTGAGAGAATTGATAGTAAAGATTTGGGCAGGGTGTTGTAAGGTGGGAATCGCCTAGATAAGATAACGGTTATGGGAAGTTAGTGAGGACAGACCTCCGGGTGTGAAGTTATGCGGAGAGTAAGCAGCGGTTGGGAAACAAATGTCTGAGTAAATATTTATTATAGTGTTAGATGAAAGGGAGGACGGGATGATGCAGATGTGTCGTAGGGAAAGTTGTAATGGCAAGGAAGGTGGCTGCTTACAATTTAATCCGTTATTGGATGTAAAGGGACTATGTGCGTTGATGCGCCTAAAAGAGTTTTTAAAGTCCTTTTTAACGGGTACGTTTTTAATACCGATAAAATCATTTGCTTTTTTTAATAAGGAATCTGCTACATGAATCTGCGATGCCTCACGGTATTTATGCTTTTATGTAATTTTGTTGCATCTCCTCTCTCTCTCTCTCTCGTCTGCTCTCTCCTCTTCTCTCTCTCTCTTCTCTCCTTCTCTCTCTCTCTCTCTCTCTATATATGTATATATATTAGTTAAAGGTGTATGTTATATATATATATGTGGATAATACTATACTATATAGATATATATATATTATATATAGGTTATAGGTTATATATGCTGATGAAAACACCCTCTAAAGATTTACACTGCTGCGATGTCGAACCCTGGACCGCTAACGGACTATACTGAAAGTGTTTTGATCCACCGACAGGGGCCACGCCTACTGGAACCAAAAGGCAAACCCACGACTTTCCTCTGATAACGCAATCCTAGGCTATCTCCATCAGCATGAGTGAAGGTCATGTCTAGGACATCAACCTCCGGCAGGGCCTTCCCTGCAGTGAGTTACCGCGGAAGGGAAATACTCAGGAAACAGGAGGGGGCCAAGATGGTGGAGAAAAATAATTGCTAATTAACCCGCAACTATAATCTTTTTTCATTCGATAACCACCCCTAAGTATTTAAACCAGGTTCCTGAATCTGATATGAAAGGTATAACATATTAATACCAGTAATCGGATTATTACTTCTAATATTGTAAAGATATTGTTAATATATAATTACTATTTATTCTACTAGGTATATAGATATATGACTTATATAGCCTGTATATATATATATTATATATACTATATATAGATATATATTGACTACGGTGAAACTATATATATATACGTATAGTCATTATTATGTAGTATATATTAGTATTCTCCTAAACCTGCCTAACCTGACCTTAACCTACCCTAACCTACCCTATCAACCATTAACATAATCATATATATATATATCAACTATATATATATATATACTATATAGTGTGATATAAATACTAATATATCTACTCAATATATATATATATGATATAGTAATATAGCTATATATATATATATATAGTACTTACTATATCATAGATAGATAGATGAGAGAGAGAGATGAGAGAGTCAAGTCGCCTCGAACTCAACACTTCGCAAAACTTCTACCCTCGGTAGTTACGATCAAAATCTACCAAATATGCCATTTATTATATATTATATTATATATGATATATTTATATATATATATATAATATATATATATATATATTATATATATTATATATATATATAATATATATATAATATATAGGCCAGCCTCCCGAGCATCATGCAATGGCTGTAACTAAATAAAATGCTCTAAACAGCTACAGAAAATAAAATATCATTGTTTTGATTTTAGCAATGGCAATTTTGTATCGATGAAAAAAATTATTTGTTATCTAATATTTTATTAATACACTTAAATATTAGGTATAATCTTTGGTCTGGCCAAGTACGCTTTCAACAACCTTGCAGTCTCATCAACCTCCTAGTTTCTGCTCTTAGTGCGAGAGGAAGATGTTGCCAAATTAGTTTTTATTCTGCTCTGGAGAAAAATGTTAATTTTTCTTTTTATTTCCCTTTTTAGGTGGTCAAGCCGACGGAGGGACAGAGAGGGGGACGAAATCCCCCCCGTCGTTCCCCCGATAGGCCGAAAAACCCCGGCTCTGTCCATCCTTGTTGTTTACCCTTGGGGCATCCTTTAGTTATAAACGGATAAAAAATCACAACATTTGGCACCTTTTGGCGTCAATTCACTTGAAAATGAAAATAATACTTGAGAGTTCTGTCGTGCTTCTCAGAGTAACGTGTAATATATTACAGAGTTCCTTCAACATTTAACAATTTTGTAAAATCTTTCAACCCCGATTAATACTTTTTGATTTTTTTTTATTAACGATGGATAAAAATCTCCGATTATAAAATTTTTTGTATTTTCCTGTACCTGTTATGGTTTTTTTGTTACCTGCATGTTGCTTTCTGGAGGCTGACCATATAGTTATATATATATATATATATTATAGTATATTATATTATATTATATATATATATATATATTATATATATATTACTATACTATACTATTATATAGATAGAATATATATATACTTATATATATATATTAAATATATACTCATATATATATAAATACTGTTCCCGCATTTGGGGTGGATCCTGTTCCACCCCTTCCTTTTGGAGTAGAGTTGAAAGCTAAGCTAGAGGCTGGTATAAACGTGTCCCATACTCTCTGAGCTTCATGACCCTCTTCTCTGCTCGCTGAAGTAGGTGCCCCTGCATCTCTTTTCATATACGGGTATTTACAGACGGCAGGTGCGTCGCGAGAGAATTTGACGCTCTCGCATTCTCCACCACTGCGATCGTCCCCTCGCTAACACAAGAGGCTGGCCTGCTTCTCTCATAAAATTGTGTGAACTATTGGGAGACTCAGCGCTTCACATCGTTATGGGTACCTCCTTCTTTCCAGCCACATCTGTTTTGTGGAACTCCTTGCCTTCGTTTCTTATTTCCCCGCAATTTAATCTTCCTCTATTTAAGGCCCGCGTCTGCGCCACCTTTAGGGAATTTCGTTAGGCTTACTTTCTTACTTTTCATTATTTTAAATTTTAGTTTTTTCTTTATGTATTTTTTTATTTATCTTATTTATTTATTTTTTATTTTTTCCCCCTCCTTTTGGAAAATGGCATTGCCCGTGAGTGGTGTTATCATATAAAATTTAATTATATATATATATTAATATATATATATTATATATAATATATATATATATATATTATATATATATATACTTATATTATATATACGATATATATATATTATACTATATTATAATATACTAATACTTATATATATATATATTATATCATATATATATATATATATATATAATATATATATATATACTTTCTATTTAAAACTAACTATTTTATTATAAAATTTAACTTTTTGGTGATGTGCCTCGCACTAATTTTCGGAAAGTTTGTCTTTTTTTAAGTTTAATATATTTTTACCTTCTCCCACAGAGTTCTCTTTTATTTGAAAAAAATACCTTGCCAATTTAACTTCGGTGGGAAAAAAGATTTACATGATTTTTATATTTATATAATATAACATATATTAAATATTATATATCATTTATACTACTATATACTCTTTCCCTCTAGTAGTACAGCCTTACTCTCACCTGTCGTTCAGCATATATATAAGATTTATAGTTATATTTATATATATAAACGATTATTAACATATATTATATAGTATATATATATATATTAATTAACGTCATCGTGATTATATATATCTATATATAAATTTATATATATATATATATATATATATATATATATATATATATAGTATGAAAGGTTGTATATTATATATAGGATATATATATATATATATTATATATATATATAGTATATATATATATAAGTATATATATCTAAAGTATATATATATAATATATAGTATATTATATATATTATATATATAATTAGTAATATATATATAATATATATATATATATTATATATAATTATATATATATATCTAGGTATATATATATATTTAGTTTAAAAGCACAGGGCCCGGGTTCATCCTTCTTCGGCCCTTAGGAGAAGATTTACCTAGATAGATTCCTTTCAAGGGACAGGACCATCTGCCCGTGAGGTGTGTGGACTTTTAAAACTATTTTTATTATTATTTTATTAATTTATTATTATTATTATTATTATTATTATTATACATTATTAATATTATATTATTACTTAATTATTATGCTTATTATTATTATGATTTTATATTTTTAATATGATTATATTATTTTATTATTATATAATTATTATGTATTATTATTATTATTATTATTATTATATTATTATTATTATCATTTTAATTATTTTTCTTTTGAACTTACTAAGGAAGTAATTTATACTTATTACTAGTATAAATAAATATTATGATACAGATTACTAGTATATACGAGTATAGATATATATTATATATATATATATATATATATATATATATATATATATATATATATATATATATATATTATATATATATATTATTGTACTATTAATACTATATTAATTGTTATTTAAGTTATATATACCGTATATATATCTATATTATATATATTATATATATATATATATTATATATATTAATAATATATATATACCGTATACTTTATATATATTATATATAGATAGATATACTATAATAGTATATATATATATATATAGTATATATCATATTATAGTATATTACTATAAATATATAGTATCATATACCGTATATATAATAATCATATGTATACTTAATAATATATATCATAGTAAGTATATATATAATATAGTATACTACTATGATATATAATATAATAGTATATATATATTATTATACTAAATAGTATATATCCATTATATATATTACTATATATAAATATACTATAGTATTATATTATACGCGTTTATCATATTATATTCTATTGTGTACAATAAACACTATTGTTTTTGTATATATATTATATATATATATATAGATAGTTATATATATATAGTGTTATATATATATATACTTATGTCTATGTATGATTATATATATAGTAGGTATATAAATATATGTGTGTTGTGGTGTGGTGGTGTGTGTGGTGTGGTGGTGTGTGTTTGTGTTGGTTTGTAGCTACTTGAAGGGCGATGTGCTGTTTGCTTTAGAGTGGTTTCAACTCTCAATTAGTTTCCATTAGAGGTTTACACGATCTGGTTGTGAATGGACGTTTAGGACCATGCTCGGCTCCTTCCTTCACCACGTTTTAACTCCAACTTCCCAAAGTAATCGTTTAAATGATTATGCAATAATAAAAAAAAAAAAAAAATTCAATCTAAAAAAAAAAACAAAACAAAAAAAACTGTTTAAAAAAAAAAAAAAACACCACCACACACACAGATATATATATATATATATATATATTATATATAATATATATATTTCATATATATATATATATATATATATATATATATATATACTATTATATATATAATATTATTATATGAGAAGGGGAACGGACGATCGAGATGTGTAGTAGAAAGGTTCGTGAAATGGCCAGGAAGGTGGCTGGTGCAATTAAATCGGTGGGGTGAATGCAAGGGACTAAGTCTTGAGTGTGCTAGGTTCTTACATGAGGGTATGGTTGTTACCTGTGTTATTGTATGTGTTCCGATATCGTCTCGGAATAAGAAGTTATAGATCTGAAAGTCTCAAGTTTCAGTAATGGACAATCTGTAGGTGTGTGTGCCTAGGTGTGCAGAAGAATTGATTAAAGAAGAAGAACGTCATTAGAGAGTGTGTGGTGAATAAAGGGAAGATGACGGCAGAATAATGAAGTATGTAGCTGGTTTGGTCATGTGGGAACAGGCTAGGAATGAACTAGTATGGTTGGTTAGCGGATGGATATGGTGAGTGTTTGTTGGGAACCGACCGGCTGGGGAGACCGAAGAGAAAGTGGACTGAGTCGGTGAACGAATGTCTGAAGAGAGCAGAATGTGAGTTTGGCAGAGGCAGAAGAAAGGTTGCATGATAGGGAGAGAATGGCGGGGTTTTGTCAGGGGGTATGGTGTGGCCCACCTGGGCCAGGGATGAACCCTTACATGACGATAGTTTACCATAGTGAGGGTCGCTTCGCGGTCCCATGGATGCTCTAGGAGTGGATTTTCTGTCTGTGACGAGCCTCACTAATTAATGGTACAGAGGGGGCGGTTAGGCTGGGTATCGCTTCTTTTCGACGTTTTGCATGTTCTCCTATGCTTTTCTTTTCCGATTGCTTGTACAAGCACCTTACCCCCCAGATCTTGGGGGCAAAGAGGAAGGGTGGGAGAGGAGATATATATATATATATATATATATATATATATATATATATATATATATATATATATATATAATATTATATATATATATATATTATATATATATATATATATATAGATATATATATGTATATATATATTATATAAGGGTGTGAAAAAAACGTTTTTTTTTTTAATTTTTTCCTTAAAGAGACACTTTTTTCAACTAAATGCTTTTTTTTTTTTTATAGTTGTTTTTTTTTTAATAATCAAAGTTTTGTTTATATTAAAGATGTTTTAAAATATACAGTAGTACCAATACCTTTCTTCTAGGCCTAAATATTGACTATTAATACGGATTATATATACAGCGATATAATATTACCGTATATTTTACTATATTATATATATACATATATATATATATATAGTATAATATATATAGTAATGATATAATATATATATATATATATATACTATATAATAATATTATATATATATATTATATATATATAATATATATATATTATATAAGTAATATATATATATACTATATATAATATATATATATATAATATATAATATATATATATATATATATATATATATATATACTATATAATATATATATATATATATTATTTATATATATATATATATTATTTATATATATATTTATATATACTGATATATATATATATATATATATATATATATATATATAATATTATATAGTATAAATATATTAATATATATATCATATATATATATAATATAATATTAATTATATATTATATTTATATACTATTAATATTATATATTATATAGTATTATATATATATATATATATATATAATATAGTAGGGTAGTATGATATATATATATAGTATATTATATATATATTATATAATATATATAATAATATATATTATATATATATATATATATATATACTATATATAGTATTATATAATATTATATTATATATATATATATATATATATATAGTATTATAGCACGCGCTATATTATATATATATAGTATATATTATATTATATATTATAGTATATAGTATATATATATTATATATATATCATATGATAAAAATGCGATTGTGTTAGGTAGCAGGTGGCTTTGGGGTGTCGAGGGAAAATGAGAATGGTAGGGAGTGATTGAGTTTTCTGTGAGGATAGAGAGTTAATGAGTGTAAGTAATACTTTCTAAACCACAAGAGTTTAACATAAGGTACCTAGAGTTGGATATGTGTAATAGAGATCGGGTGATTGAAGTGAAAGTATGGATTTGATTTTGTGTGGGTGGAAGAAGGGTGAATATTGAAGTATGTGTTGGATTTAAATCAGTGAGGATTTAGAAGTGGGATTTTCTTTCGATCATATTGGTGTTAGTGTGTAAAATATCGTTGTGGGGACTAGGGATGGAGAAAGGTGAACGTGAAGGAACGGAGGCGGTAAATTAAGAGTGGAGAAGTTTAGTGAGCAAGGGTAATTAACGGATAAGTGTTGTAAGAACGCTCGCATGTAAAATCAGGTTGAAATGTTGAACAAGTCTGAGAACTGAATATCTGAAGCAAATGAAGCGACGGGCAATTGTTAGCAGTTGCAAAAGAAGTTGTGGGTGTGCTAAATCAGTAGGAAGTAAAGGAGATGCTAACATGTGTAGTAGGTGGAAATAGATGGTGATGCAAATGGGTTAAAAGAAAGTCCGGGCCTCGAACTTGGCTGCGGGCTTCGGATCCGACCTTTGGGCCGCATCGACCGGTGCGCACTAATGCCCAGAAAGGGCGTCGGCTCATCGTTGCTGTGTTTAAAAGTAAAAGAGCAAGGCGTGGTGGGTGAATTGTACTAAAAAGCAAAGATTGAGAGTTTCAAATGTGATAAGATCTCTGCTTTGGATATTATTTCTTAACTGCGTTTACGCGATAGAAAAGAACTCAATGCTACATTAAACCTGAAGCGATGCCACTTCCATCCGTAATGTGAAGAAGAAGACATAAGAAATGAACCAGTTTTTGGAAGGAGGGATGAATGGGGGACATACAACCGGAAATTAGGAAGGCTCTTCTAGGAAGGCAAACGCGACTGGATAGGGGGTCGCTGGGGGCCTGCTCTGAATCATATGAATAGGGATGGGTGTTTTTGTAAGCTGATGAAATGGATGTAAAGGAAGTGTGGAAAGAACACTTCGACAATCTGCATAACAATAACATTGGAAGTAATGAAGAGATGATAGTCGACGTGTGTGGGTTTGATGTAGGCAGAAGAAGGAATTAGGTTATTTCGCGGTGGGACGGTATGAGGATCTATTTACAAGAGGAGGTAATGGCGGGTAGCGAGTGAGAAAGTTGTCTGTTAAGAATGCGTAAATCTGCACTGCGGGTATAGCTGAAATTACTGGGTGATCGAGGATCCAAGAACGGAACGGCAAGATGGCCGATATTGTATAGATATTGGATCGAATGAATAATACTTGTGCCATACGGACATAGGTACCAGGAGTGGTGTCAAAATAAAGGCGTTTATGGGTGGCGGAATAGTTCCGACGGGATTGGAAGAGAGCGCAGTAAACAGTACCCTTTATATAAAGGTAAGGGGAGATAAAAGGAAACTGTTAGAAAATATAGGGGAAATAAGTTTATGCAGTGGTAGTGTAGGATAGAATATATGCGTGCCGAATAATTATATCGGGTCAAAAGAGGTGCGCTGAGTGCCTGAAGGACTGCATTGGTGAAGCATAGCCGTTGGCCTTTAGGACATTGGTAGATGGATCTGTCACTTCAAGAATATTTACATTAAAGGCCAATGACACTACGAGAAATGAGGTTGAGGAAAAGAATTAATTGTTATTTCAGTTTTATGGGATTGCCGAACAGGCGGAGTGGTATTAAGATAGAGCTCGTTATTAGGGAAGCTCTATCTTGTGTGTTATAACGTATGTTAATTGGTTCCGGTGGTTAGGCTTCTGAATGGAATTCAATAGAATGGGTCATGACGATAGTGAGGGCGAAATCAACCTACACCTACGGCGATTAGCTTCCCCTCTATTGCGGCTGACTTCATCGCGTGATATAATCGTCTAGTCAAGTGATGTTTTGAAGTCTTATTTAAATAGTGGATGAGGCCAGGGTTGTGTATGTCTCCTTAGTTATTCAATTCTGTATATGCGAGTGGGTTATGGAAGAATTATGAAGGAGTGCGTGAGAAAGATATAAATGGTAGCTTAGAATGCATGGGCTGGAGCTATGGGTGGAGGTGTTTGTCCTACCTATCTATATGCGTGGTATGATCTTTTTTGGCGTAGAATCTGACAGAGTCGAGTCAGGAATGGTAGGAGGATTGCAGGGTCTGTGTAAAAGGAGGGTTTTGGAAAGTAAACGTTAGATAAGAGTACGAGGTTATCGGTCATGCTGAGGACAGTCCTCACTGTGAAGTTATGTTGATGTGAGCAGCAGTGGGAACAAAGTTTCTGAGTTAAATTAGTTCTCAGCTTATATGTTGGGATGCTAGAAGGACTGGCTGGTGCTAATAAAAATCGGTTGCGCCGTGGAGTTATAGGGGAACTAAAGTCTTGGTTTTTAGGAGTTATAGCTAGGACCATTAAGCAATGACAAGGTTAATCAGTTGTTAACCGCTGTGTATAGATAAATAATCAGATCCCCTCGGCTTAGAGTTATATAGTAAAAGTGAATTGGGTCGAGGCACTATCGTCTGGAATAAGAACGTTAGATCTAACCGCAGGCTTTTCCAACATGTAGTTGTCAAGAAAGAAAAAGTGCTCAGCGCTCAATCTTAGGGTCTGGGCAGGCTAAGTGGTGGTTGTGCAGAAGAAATTGACTTCAAACATGAGGAACTCCATACCGAGGAACGTCGTTGGAGAAGTTGATGTCATCGCGTAAGTTACTGAGCCCGGAGAACCGCGCTTACTCGGTTACTTTAAAAAAAAGAAGTTCCGGTTCAGTAAATGGACCACGCTATATAAAGCCGAAGGCGAAGAAACCGGATCGTGCCGCCACTTCAGTCTCTATAGGTGTTTTAAATACTATTACGTGTGAAGAATGTTAGGTATCATATATAATATGATAAATAGTGTATAAACAATATATATAGAATAAATGCAATTAAATATATTCTGCTAGAGTGAATGGTATATTTTTAGGTTTACTCATTAGGTGCGATATAAGGATATGATTGATAAATTTAGGCTTTTTTATTAAACTTCTGAGCGGAATATATGTATATATTATATATAATTAATATTATGAGGCGAGTGTGTTGGAAACCGGTCCTAATCTATTCTCTACGGTGTACTATTCATTAGTATAGTACTATAATATATAATATCTACTAATCGAATATAGATTCGTATACACAAGCGTAAGAGTGATTGAGATAATATTAGTTCATGTAATCACTATATTTATATATATAATATTAGTTATTAACATTATATTACTACATTACACTGTTTACTATAATCTAAACTCACCATAATAGTAATATATAAAATGCTTTTCTTATTATATGGTAAGCCATCATATATCTATATATGATATAAGGTGATATATAAATATAAATATATAATATACATATATATTATATATTATATATTTATTAGTATTATTTAGTTTATAGATATATATTATATATTACTATATACAACATATATAGTACTCTATCAGTGTGTGTGTGATATATTAGATTAACTTATATATATCATAAGTTAATATTATATATATATATAGATAGTAATATATTTATATTAAATTAATATATAATTATTTAATATTATTTACTGATATATATATTAATATATTATATTAATATACTATATTATATTTCTATAATATTATTATTAATATAATTATATTATATTTATATGTATTAATTATCTATATATATATAGTACTAGTATATATATACTATATATATATATAATATATATAATATATATATATTAATATAATATTATATATATTATATATACCGTATATAATATATATATATATATATATTATAACTATTATTATATATTATATAATATATATAGTATATATGATATATATATATTAATATTACTGTCATACGTATTATTAATAATACTTTTAATTTAATTATTATATATATATTTATTATATATATAATATAAATATTATATATACGTTCTATTATATTATGTGAGCTATCATTTAATATATATATGATTAATTATTATATAATTATAGTATATAATATCATACACAACAAACGTGGTAAACAGCCGGTGTAAGTGATTTACTAAGCTAATTTTTTTTTTTTTTTTTTTTTTTTATTTATTATTTTAGAAAGATTGCCTATAGTTACTCTTTTACTATATCGCTCTCTCGCTCAATATCAATATTCTCTAAATTAAATCCATCGTCTTGCAAATGTTTACTCTGTAATAATTAAAAATTAATGAAAAATTCACTACTTGAAATTTCTAACATTTTCTATTTTTGTTATTAAACAGAATAAAATTCTCAGATATGAGGATAAAAGTAATATTGTCATTACTTCAAGTGTTTTAATATGCCCAACAAACTTTGATATTGTCCTTTGAAGTTTTTTGAAAAAGTTTTAACATTTTGACACTTTTCGTAAGATATTAAGCTATTAGATAACTATGAAAATATTAAATTATATATAATATATATATTTATTATATATATAAATAATAATATTAATATAATATATTAATATATATATATATATTATATATAATATATATATATATATAATATGGTACTATTTAGTAGCTCAAATAGTTCTTTTTTTTCCCTTAACAAATAAAATTTAATAATTGAGAGCAATTTCCCAGAGTGTATGTATGATAACGATGACACACATCAAGTTTCAAATAATATGAACATTACATTGTCACCACTAGCTGATTTTAAAGTATCACATTAAACTCAACTCATCATTTCATCATATTGTTATTTAATTTGAACTTTTTGAAAATTAATAAATCTAGTTTTGAGATGTTATTGGAGTTGCTTCCATTTGTACCATAACTATGTCCATTATATATAATATAATATATATTAATATATATATATATATATATGGTTTGTATGTATATATATATATATATGTTGTCATGTATTTATATATATATTATATATATAATTAAAATATATAATATAATATATTATATATTAATATATATTAAATATATAATATTAATATATATATAATATATATATATAATATATATATAATATATATAAATATAAATATATAATATATATATATATATATATCATATATATAATAATATATGATATATATAATATATATATTATATTATAATATAGTAATAATATATAAGTAATCGATATTAATCTAATATATACCTGTTAATATTAAACTACGTAAGCATTAAGTTAGTGGTGGATAATAATATATATATATATATTAATAATTATATATTAATATATATATATTTATATATATATTAATATAATATATTTATTTAATTATAAATATATATATATAATATATATATTATATTATAATATATATATTATTATATATAGTAAATATTTAAGCTTAAAAACGTATATATATATACTAGAAGAAATTATATATAATATTTATTAGAAGCCTAAGTAAATTTAAACGGTGATTGATTACAACAAATTAATAAATACATAATTAAATAAATATCATAAATACACACGATAACAGAATATTATAAGTTCAAATAAATCCTGTCACAAAATTAAAGGCATAAGCTTTCGACCGTAATTCAGACTATTCCATCACATCTCTACTCCAGAATGCTAGTTAGTACTGTTTTGGTATGACTCACTAATATTAATAATATAAATTAATAGAATTGATAAATAATTTAAAACAAATAAATATTAATTAAAATTCAATAGAAAAGTTATTTTATAGTGAGATAAATTATTTTAGGTAAAAAAAAAGGTGATAAATATTAGTATATGTATTGATTCATGAGATATAGGGTTTGTAAAAGTAACGTTCTTTTTATATGTTACATTGATAATATTATATATAGATTTGTTATTATAGCTAAAAGATTTATACTCACTGATAAATTTTTCTTAGTGATAATTTATTATGAATGCCAATGATGGGTAGTCTAATGTGTTGTGAGTAGTTAATATATAGTGAGAATATCTGTCTTGTGGGGAAACAATGTTGATGTAATGATGTGTGAAAGAGCAAAGTGTTGTGGTGTTATCTCTAATTTTTTGAGACTAGTTAGTCATATATAGTCGGTTATAGATAATATATAGATATCGAGAAAATCGTGAGTTAATAAATATATAGATTATATTATCCAGCGAGCCAGGGCACTTTTTTTTAAACACATTGAGAATGTTTATATTCTTATTTAACGATTTTTCTTCTAGCTTCCGAATTATAATCAATAGTGAATATTTCTTCTGAGCTGCAACTCCAATTTACTTTTATATAATATTAAAACTCAAATGTATTATATATATATTTATTTATACAATATAAGAATACATATACATATATTACTATGACTATATTCAAATATACATATATATAATAATATTAATATATATTATATAATATATAATAATATATATATACGTAAAATTATAAATAATATATATATATATATATATATATATTTTAATAAATTATAATATGTATTTTAAAACCATTTTGCTAAGTATATAGTTATATATAACATTCACAGTGCCTAAAATGTGATTCTCCTTTACGTGCTTAGCGTTCATACTACACCCACATCCTCCAGATAACATATTTAGAGACACCACTTTTATCCACTCTATCATAATTAACACACTTATATCTGCACCCCTCTTCTAGCCAACATCTTGCAAGACATCCTTATTTCCTTAATTCCCTACGTGTGAGTGGGAGAAAAAATTGTTAAACATCGTATGTCCCTGCGTGTCTAAGACGGCGACTATAAGGAGGACGTAATAGTTATAAGGTATTGGCTGCCCGCTATACCACTTATTTTGCCAGGATGCTAATTGACATGTTTCGAAAAGTCGTGATTCGCCGTAAGCGCCTTTCTATCTTTCGGCGAAAAATGTATGAATCGTATATGAGGTACATGCATGTTACAGATGGGGTAATTGAGGAGAAGAAGGAGATGAGGGAAGGATGTATTTAGAAAGGCAAATTTGATTTGCTCGCTGTGACCATGTTAACAAAGAAGAAAGGATAACGGTGAAAATGAGTGGTGGGATGTGAAATGTGTGTGTGCTGGTGTGGAAAAAAATGAGTAACGGGGAAAAAAAAAATAAGAGAATTTGCAAATTCTGATGAAGTGACTTGTAGTAGAGAAGCTTTATGGTAAGAATTTTGTGTGTGATGAGTAATAAATTTGGCAATTAATAAATTAAATTAATTTAATCATTTGATTATCAATAATTTAATTTAATTTCATTTCAATAATTGCTTATTTGATTTTAATTTTTATTTTTTAATGCAATTTTTTCTAAATTAATAATTTTTCCTGATTATCACCTAATTAATGATGATAAGTTATATTATTCATCTATATAATAAAGCAAATTCATCATAGTAGTTTCAAAATATTTATTTTACCAAATTAAAGAAAAAATAAATAAATTACTCAGATAGTATATATATATATATAAATATATATATATATATATTAATAGAAAATTTGATTTTATATATAGATAATATTAATAATATATTAATATATCTAATATATATATATATTATATATATATATAAATTAATTAATATATTATATATATATATATATATACATATATATACTATATATATATTATACTTCCTACTTATGACAGTTATACCTATTCATTAATGTCATAATTTAGTATGTTTTAATCCAATGAATCAATTTAAGAATTTATTAATTATTAATTAGGTAATAATTAGAGGATTATTTACTAATTTATCAAATATTAAACAAATTTTAAACATTCAGTAATTTGTAGCTATAAAAAAAATTACAAATAAATCAAGCATATATATATATATATATATATATATATAATATAATATATATATATATATATTAATATATATATATATATATATATATATTATTATAATAATATAATAATATATATATATATATAATTTAATATATATAATATATATAATATAATTATATATACCTATATATTATACCATATATATATTAATATATATATATATAATTTAAATATAATATATATATATAATATATATTATATTATATATATATATATATATATATATATATTATATATATATAGATATACTATATATATTAATATATATATTAAATATATATATATATATTATATATATTATATATTAATAGTAGAATATTGATATTAGTATGAGCTCATGTATGAATATATTACGTAATATCATCTGTATATTACATATACATGAACACACATAAATTATATAATTATATAATATATATAATATAGTATATATATATTATATATATATATATTATAATATATATATTATATTACATATATATAATATAATTTACATCATACATACATACATACATATATAATAATAATATAATATATATATATATATATATATATGTATATATATATATATATATAATATATAATATAATATATATTATATACATAACATACATACATACATACATACATAACATACATATATATATATAGTATAATATATATATATAATATTATAGTATATATATATTATTATTAATATATATATATTATATTAATATATTAATTAAATATATATATATATAATATATTAAATATATATAAATTTCTTTTCTTCCCTTTTTCTTTATCCCTCCTTTATTTTCCCCAGAATGGAGTGGTGCGTGACGAGCAATCAAGAGATAAAAGCAGTAGAAGAACATGACATAAATCGAAAAGAAAGAGCCCAGCCTTACCGCGCCCTCAGTACCATTAATTAGCGAGAAACTCATCGCAGTATCAGAAATCCACCCTAAATAGCTTCATGGGACACGCGATGGACTCATCACTATGATAGATCGTTCATGTATAAAGGGTTCATTACCCTGGCCCAGGTGGGTCACACAACCTACCCTCAACAATCCCCCGTCACGCATTTCCGTCCTAGTTAGTACACCTTTTATCTTCTCGCCTCTACCAAACTCAAATTTTTTCTATCCTTCAGACATTCATTCACCGATATCAATCCACTTTCTTCATTCGCTTACATCCCAGCCGTGATCGGTTTCTCCACACACACTCGAACACTATAACATCCTTTAAACCAACCGACTATCATTCATGTAATCACTTTCCATACAATGAATGATAAACCATCTCACATATCATTTTCTTCCTCGCCTCACCAAAACTCACATTTCTACTCCTTACAGACATTCATTCACTCGACTCTATCCACTTTTCTCTTCGGTCTCCCACCGGTCGGTTCCCAACACATATACTCGCCACTATATCAATTCGCTTAACCAATCCGACATAATCATTCTCCTTTCCACATGATCTAAAACCATATACTCAACATACTTTCCATTTATTCTCTATCATTTATACTATCTATTTCTCCAAACACACTCTCTCTAATAATACGTTCATATCCTCAATTATTTATTATTCTTCTTTATTAACCTAACGTACCCCTAAGATTGTCCATCTGAACACATTGAAACTTATATATATATATATAAATATATATTATATATTAAATATATAATAATATATATATATAATATATATATCTATATATATATTATATATATTAAGTATATTATATATATATTTATATATATAATATATTATATATATATATATATATATATAATGTAAATATATATATATAAATTTAAATAATTTAAACTTTAATATAATAATTATATTTACAAAACTTATTATTAAATTAGGTAATTAAATTAAAATAATTATCCCCTTCAACCAAATATAATTAATAAGAGCATTTGTGCCCTATAAAATATCAAAATAAATTTACAAAAAATTAAAAATTCAATAATATTACAATTCCTGTGTAGATTTTTATTTAAAAAAATCAAAAATCACCAACTACCTGGAGAGTACTAGAATCTGAAAGTTAAAATTTAAGTTGAAAAGTGTACAAATTTGTAGTGGTTTGTGACATATGGTTCATTTGAGGGTAATGTTGAAGAGAATTGAGCAGATTTTCGAGGGATAATGAATGATTAATTTTGGTGATATGGGGTGAGTAAGTAGATTCAGTTCTATATATGCCACATATTCTGACCCACCCAAGCATTTATTTTATTATATACAGTTGTCACCACCTAACTCCACGGTCAGAGCCCTATGATCAGGAGGTGGATGTAGTACGGACTCAAAATTACCGTATACTCTAAACGCAAAATACGCAATGAACAACAGACTGCAATTGCTTTATAGAAGTGACGGAAAGATTTAAATAATTCAGCAGGAAAATACAGAAGATGCAAGAGATTCCACAAAACAGGTGGTGGGAAAGAAGGAAGCACCACAGCGAACTAAGCCTGGAGTTATCAATGTCAACACAAAATCGTGCGCAGATACACGCACCCCTTGTGCCACGAGGGGTCTGTAAAGTTGGTGGTTAACGCGAATGATAGTTTTCCCTCGAGCAACTCTGCCAGCTGTGTGGTAACCTATAGAAAAGAGATATAAGCACCAACATCGCGCGCAAAGATATGAAGTGTCAAGTGAACCTGTAATGTGCAGGAACAATTTATAACCTTTTGGCCTTTGACTCTACTCAACCCTATCCAAAATCCGGATGAAAGAGCCCCTCTCCCAGATATGAGAGCAGCAATCCATACAAGGGCGGAATGAGGCCCTTGTATAGCTGATGCAACTGAGAAGAGGATAAAAAATCTCTCGCAGTCTAAAACAGAACTTCCAGTTTCTTTGGCCTGCCCTAGAAACCGTTTGTGTATTGTGAGTGTTTCCACGTGGACAATTTTTTTTGTTTATGTTAAGGCCAAGGGAGTTTAACTATTGTCAACTAAGGTAGGAGCGATAGAGAACCGTCTCGAAAAGGAGATAGAAAGAGAAGGGTGTTTAAGAGAATTATAAAGATTTGTTAGAAAGTTGGGTTTTTTTAAAGAATTGAATTTTACAAAGTTGAGACGATCCACAATTCCGGAGAATTCTATCCAGATCAGCGAGAAATAGAATCGGAAAGATTATAATAACACGAGAGGCAATTTACTATAGAAGTAAAAGAGGGAAAAAGATAATTGAGAGTAATGCGTTGAAGATGAATGGAGTCGTGAAAGTCATTCGGACATATATGAAAGTGGATGAGTTAGAGTGTCAAGGTGAGAAAGATCATTCATTAGAAAAGTAATGAGATAAGAACAGAAACCCTGAGGAACACCACTATTGACAGAAAAAGAATCGTGAGCCTCATCAACAACAGCCGACATTCAGCGATTTGAAAAGAAAGTAGACATAAGTAAGCAAAGAGTAAGGAGGAAAACCCATAGGAGAAGGGGAGCTTTTGGAGAGTAGTGACGCTAGCGTGCCATGCTCGGTCAAAATGCTTTGTATATGTGAAGCGCCACCAGCAAAGTCTCCAGTAGGTTCCTAAAGCGAAAAAAACTAGCAAAAATCGTTATAGATAATGAGAAAGTATATCGCCCAGTAGACCTCGAGCGCGAAAGCCGTAGAAAGACGGGAATGAGTTTCCAGATGATCTAAAGAAGTTGAGAGGTTGAGAAAGATCTTAGAATACAAGAATAGAATACAAGTGAGAGCTATATAGGGCGAATAGTTAGAAATATAGGAGCGGGCTTACATTTTTTTCGGAATAGGTTGGACATTAGTGCGAGCATTCGAACACTGATGGGAAATGGAGCTTAATAATTGGAGACACAGAGACATATATTGAACTGAAGGGCGGGGATAGCATGAGAAGCACGCTATCATTCTGTAAACTCCGTTTAGGAAGCAATCTGGGCCGCCCGCTCTATCCTAAGTTCATAGATTTCAGGTGGCCCATTGCAATACCGTCAAAATTTACTCACAATCAAAGGCATAGTACATTACTTGAGATAGAAGGAGTAGGAATAGGAATGCCAGAATCTGTCCCAGGGTTGAGTATTAGAAGCATAATGGAGGCCGAAGAGATTGCCCTTCAGATGGAAATAGCCACAGTGAATCATCTAGAATTGAATAAGAGGAGGAGGCAGATTTTAATGAGAAGTTGCTAGACGATGTTTTATTGCATAAGGGTATCGTAAAAGATTTGTCAGTAGAGAACCAAGGAGGTTAGCGCACTTTGGTTTGATGAAAGCCCACTTTGCTCGTCGAAGAGTATCCCTTGCACAACGATTTTCCTAGCTGTAAATGAAAATTAGCGAAGAATGGATAGGAGAACGAGATTTTCCACCCCCGATATGACTGCCTCTAGCCTGAATGGTCAGAAAACAAGCACGATTCGACCCATTGATTATATGGGGTGAGAGTGAAAAGATTTAGTTTGAAGACGCGAATGAACTTGCCATCCCATTATACACGATATACAGCTCCCTTCTATCTTTAAATCTTTATAGCTCCTTCATTCATTCCTTATTGAAGGTAAGCCAATCTTGTTTATCAAACTGCAACTTGGAATCTTAGCATTTAAGTCCCTGAGTCTAATATATTTATATACATATATGAGGAACAGCCACTTTGACCATACAGAAATAATTGTTACGGACGCACAACATTCTCCACATATTCCATTATACAAAAATACTTATTTCATTTTTATTGATTAAACTATATTATTATTATATTAATTATTAATTATTATTATTAATTATAATTATTTATTTAATTAATTAATTCTTAATTATGTATTATTATTATTATTATTATTTATAAAAACTTCCTTAACGTGCTTTATCCCCTTTTCAGAGGTAACACGGGGGTCACAAGAAATCGAACCTTTACGCTCGGCTATCCCCAAACCAGCGCCAACAACGTGCTCGCAGTCCGAGTTTTCTTTTGACCCAGGAAGTATAAACTCCAACTGCTTACGAAGGAGATTGAACCAATGTCCTCTAGCATGAGAAGCGGCGAGTCAAACTCCTACGCACGAGGCGTTTTATTATTATTATTATTATTTTATTATTATATATTATATTATTATTATTATTATTATTATGAAGACTTAAGGAATCAAAAATTTAATAGCTTAAATAATTCAAGGTGAACCCCTTGCCTAAGCCTTTATATATATATATAAATATATAATATATTATATATTAATATATATAATATAATATTATATATATATATTATATTTTATATATATATATATATATATATATATATATATTAATATATATATATATATATTAAATATATTAAGGGCCTAATAATTATACTTACCAAACTTATTATTAATTAGAAGCTCTCGAGAATCTTCTATATTAATATAATATATTAATATATATAATATATATATATATATATATAATATTAAATATATATATAATATAGATTAATGTATATATATTATATAAAATATAATATGATTAATAATATATATATATATTATATATTATATAATATATATATATAATATATATATATATATATATATATTATATTAATATATATATTATATTATATATATATATATATATAATATATATAATAAAATTAATATATATATTATATATATATTATAAACTTATATATATATATATATTAATTATATATATATTAATATATATATATATATATATATATATATAATATTATATTAATATATTATTATATTAATATATTATAATTAATATTATATATATATAATATATTATATATATATATATATATATTAATATATATAAATTTATATATATATATATAATATATTAATATATTAATTTATATATATTATATATATATTAAGGATGGAGGAGATAGAGTGAAGAGAGAGAGAGAGAGAGAGAGAGAGGAGAGAGAAGAAAAAGAAAGAAATTTTTAAATAATATACTTTTCATATAATCATTACGTCATCGTTTCAATAAAATTTCACATCGTCCCATCACTAAAATAATATTATATATATATATATATATATATTAATAATTATATATATATATATATATATAATATATATATATATATATAATTAATATATATATAATATATTAATATATAATATAATAATATATATAATATATATATTATATATATATATAATATATAATATAATATTATATATAATATATATATATATATAATATATACTATTATAATATAAATATTATATATAGCTGATATATATATATTAATATTATAATATATATACTATATTAATATGTATAATAATGGGATGAGAACCGGGTTGCTTAAAAACTTTAACGCTTGAATAGTCAGTTCTTTTTTGGGGACGTGGATGGCTAAGTGGTTAAGAGTATCCGGTTATTGTTACTATCTGCGACTCGGAGTCCATAATTATATGTTCGAATACCCGCTGATTTAGGAAGAGTAATCTCTGTGACTCATTCATTATTATTAATATATATATATATATATATATATATTATATATATATAATATATATATAATATAAATATATTATAATATAATGTATATATATATATATATATATATATATATATATTATATATATAATAATATATATATATTAATATATATATATATAATATATAATGAAGAGAAGAGAGAAGAGAGATAAAGAGAGAGAGATTTATTTAAAATAATACGATTTCTAAATTAATTCATATACGCATCGAGGTCCAAAAATTTCAACTAAAATACGTCATCTTACCATCACTAAATATATATATAATATAATTAATATATATATATATATATTAATATAATTATATATATATATATATATATATATATATATAATTATATATATAATATATATATTATAATATTAATATAATAATATATATTTTAATTATATATATATTATAATATATATATATAAATATAATCATATATATATATACATATATATATAACATATATTATATAAACAATTATATATTAATATATATATATATTAATATATATATATTATTAATATATTGATAATTATATATATATATTAATATATTAATAATATATATAATATTGTATAATTTAGAGCGGGACCGAAATTATCGTCTAATCATCGGCAAAAATGGCAATTTTTGCCAATTATTTTGCCGATTAATTGTACAAATATTAAGAGAATTTTTGGATAATATTTAAAACTTAATTATATCAATAAATATATAATCATTATTATATATACTTAATATATATATATAATATATATATTAATATATATATATATTATATAATATATATATAATATATATATAATTAATATATATAATATATATATAAATATATATATATATATATATATATATATATATAATATATATATATATATATATTATATAATATATTACATTATATTTTATGGTATGACATTCCAATGCCAAATGGTTCGCCTTTACTGTTCTGCGTTCGTATCAAAACTCATCCTCCAGACAATATCTTAGAAACACCACCTTTTATCCACATATCATATACGCATACTTGTATCCACACCCCTCTTCTAGACAACATCTACTACAGACTATTCCATATCCCTTATATCCTTATATGTGTGGGGAGAAAAAAATTGCCCACAATCGTGAGATGTCCTGCGTTCGTGAAGACGACTAAGGTAACGGTTGGTAGTTAGGCTTGGCTGCCACATGCACCTTATACTTTTTGCACCACATTAAAATTTGCCTATTAAATGCTATCGGCCTCGGCAAGAAGGTCCGTTCATCGCCTATTATTAAACTGCCCTATCTTTTGGCGAAAATGTTGATTGATATCGCTATGGGTATATGAAATGCAGAATGAAATAAAATGTTGAGAGAAGACGGATCACGAGGTGATGATTATTTGAAAGGGGCAAATTTGGTTTTGCCTCGCTGTGCTGAAAAAAGATGAAAGGAAACGTGGAAAAATCAGTGGTGTGGGTCGTGAAGTGTTGTTTGTGTGTAGTATGGAAAGGATGAAAGGGGGATAGACTGAGGATTCTTGCTCATTAACTCGATGAAGTGACTTGTTGGTGTTAGAGAATATGAGTAGATTTTGTGTGTGTGAGTACTAGAATTCTAAAGGTTATTAATTCTAAGTTTCGAATGGATCAATATTTGTGTTGGTTGCGACATTGGTCCATGCGAGCGGTAATGTTGAAAGAGAGTACGAATTCTGGGAAAATCTGAAATGTGATGTTATGTAAATGGGTGAGTAATGCAGAAGTTTACCAGTATTCATTTTTGCTCCCATATCTGCCTTTCCAACGGATTTTTATTTTACCACTCGTCAAACTCAAAATGTCAAATTCTCACGCGGCAGAAGCCCTATTCAAGGAGGGGGAGTATCTCAAATTAGATCCACCTCCTCAAGCGCAAATACACGCTCTCATATGAATAACGACGCAGGCTTTAAAGTGATAGAGAGATTAAAATTGTCAGGATAATATCAGTAAGACTGATCGAGATCACCAACAGAGGTTTGTGAGGAGAGTAAAGACATTTAATTACCACACCACGAGAACTAGCCCAGGGGTGCCGCAGTTACTCAATGTCAAACCATACTATAGATCGCTTAAAAACGCAAAACTCTGCGCAGATGCAGCCACCCTTGTTGCTTGCGAGGGGAATTGGTAAAGGTGCGTGGAGCGCAGAAGTGATTATAGTTTCTCGTCTGGAGCCCCTGCCGCGGCGGTCCTATAGGATAGAGATAAAGCACAACATCGGGCGCCCACAGCATAGAGGGTCAAGGTTAACTGAAAGTAACAGAAACAGTTTATAAGCCTTTTGGCCTTTTGCTTCAACCCTGCCCAAAATCCGGGTGGAAACCAGAAACACCCCCCCCCCCCCAGATATGCGAGCAGTACTCCATACATGGGCGGATTAGACCCTTGTATTAGCGGAGCAACTGAGAAGGAGGAAAAAGGTCTCGCAGGTAAACAGCACTTCCAGTTGTCTTTGAGGCCCACCCTATTCTAAAATCATGTGAAACGAGGTTTGCAAGACATTTGTTGTACTATCTTTAAAGGTTAGGCTTTTATATTGTCACAGGCAGAAACGAGAGACCGTCGAAAGAATAGGAAAGTTAGAAGGTGTTTGGAGAAGGAGATTTGTTAGAAGTTGTGCTTAAGAATGAATTTCACAGTTGAGACCACCCATCCGGAATTCTACCAGATCAGCGAGAATAAGAATCGGAATGATAAGCACGACGAGGCATATTCAGAGAGTAAACAGAGGAGCAAGATATTAAAATATGAGTTAAGAATGAAAGAGGTCGAGAGTCACTCAGCATAGCGCGATTGAATAGGTTAGAGGCGTGCAAGTGAGAAGTTTATTTAATTGAAAAGTTAGGAGATAAGACAGATAACCCTATGGAACAACTCCCAACTACTGACAGCAAAAGAATAAAAAGCTCGCCCCAAGTCAAAACATCCGATATTCCGAAGCGTTGAAAGAAGATAGTCATAGTAGCAAACAGAGGAGGAAACCTAAAGGAGGAGAGCTTGGAGAGCAGTGACACACCGATGCCCATAACTCGGTCAACGATGCTTTGGCACTATGTCAACGCGCCAACCAGCAGTCTTCCCCGTAGTTCATAAGGAGCAAAAAAACCATAAATCGGTTAGATAGGGAAGTATATCACCAGTAAACCTCGAGTGCCGAAAGCCGTACTTTCCGATCGAATGAGTTTCCAGATGGTCAAAGAAGTAGTTGGAGAAGGGTTTCAAAGATTTAGATAGAATATAAAAGTGAGAGCTATAAGGCGATAGTTAGAAGGACCAGAGCAGCTTCCTTTTATTCGGAATAGGTTGGACATGTTCGAGCTTCCAATACTGAGGGAAAAGTGCTAGTATTGAGACATGGAGATATAGTTGAACGAGGGCTGGGATAGCACGGAAGCAACACTTTATCAAACTTCGGAATGAAATGCATCCGGGGCACCCGCTTCGCTACGACGTTTCTATTAAGATTCAGGTGCCAATGCACACCGATTAAATTTTAATCACAGGCAAGGCATAGGACACATGAGAAGGAGAAATTAAGTAGGAAGAAGGAATCCAGAATCGTCGCAGGGTTGAGTTAGAAAAATCGACGAGGCAAAGAGATTGGTCTTTTTCAGTTTTAGAATTGAGCACAGATTCATCACAGCGAATAAGAGTAGTAAAGGCAGGATTACAAAAGTAAGATAGCTAGAAGATGTTATTGCAAGAGGCCAGAAAGATTTGTCAGCAGGAGAAGCCAGGAAGGTTAGCGCACTTTCGTTTGAATGAAAGTCCGCTTTGTCGTCGAAGAGTATCCCTGCAACGATTCTAGCTGAATGAAAATTAGCGAGAGTGGATAGGAGAACGAGAAATTTTCCAAACCCCCGAAACGCAACTGTCTCCTAGGATGAATGGTCCGAGAACAGAGCACGATGCGAACCATGGATTATCGAGTATAGAGAGAAAGATTTAGTTGAAGAAGGAATGACCTGCTCATCCCATCAAGGATTACAAGCACGCTCTCCATTAGTCTTTTTAAATCTTTAGAACAATCCATACATTTATGATCTAATAGTATTCTTACTGAGAGTAGCCATTTTCTATCACTGCAAACTTGGAAACCTTACATTAAGTTCTGGTCTAGAATGTTATACATTTTATTAATGAAAGGCAAACAGCCACTTGACCAAGAGATAGTTAAGACACAAAGCATGTCCTCATTTCCATTAATAATTACTTTTCATATTAAAACTAATATTATTATATTATTATTATTCAATTATTATTATTATTCTATAGATATTAATGTATATTATTAATTATTATTATTAAATTATTATTAATTATTATCATTATTATTATTATTACTATATTATTATTATGAGACTTTAAGGAAATCATAAAATGTATACGCTTAAAAAATTTTGGGGTTGAACCCCCTTCTACCAGCCTTATATATAATATACTTAATATATATATTATATATATATAGATTATATATGGTTCAATATATATATCATATTAGTAGTATACGTTATTCTACTAATATATTTAGTACTAGTATTATTATATTATATATATATATATATATATATATATATATAATATATATATAATATAAAGTAACGTAATTATACTAACGCGTTTTTATAGGTAACGACTTATTCGTTTATATATATAATATTATTTATTGATATATATATAGAATCTAATATTATAATATACTGTTATAGTATTAATATATATATATATTATAGTATATACATATGTATATATTATTTATATTATTATCACTATAATATCAGATTAAATCACTACAACTGAGGCAACGAGGCAGATGAAAGAAATTTAGAAGCAGCTGAAATGTGGTAATAGAAATTTTGTGAAGGATTCTCGCCACACATTTGAGTTATAAAAATTGTCATATCGTCCAGGCGAGAGAAATATTCCAATAATTCGTTTCATCAACTAATTAATAAATTATATATATAATATTAGATAATAATAAGTTTTATAATATGGTATATATTATATATACTTACGTTAATATACATGATATATATTACTATATTATATAATATATATATATAATTACTACATATATATATATACCTATAATAAATACATATATATATATCACTATAACATATATATACAGTGTTTGAGTTTTTTACTCAAAGATAATATTGATGGGAAGCAACTTTAGATCTCCGTTAGTGGCGCCTTTATGAATATCAAAAAAAGGGTATTGGTGAGCTTTTTAAATTAGGTGTGTCATCACTGGATTTATCTGGAGTAAGTAGATGATATTTTTATGTTTAAATAACTGTTTTATCTTTTGTTATTTGTTGTATAAGTCGCAAACCTTCCCTTTATTAGAATATGTTTTTATGATTACCATGTTTAAAAATTAATGGGATTGTTTTTTGTTTGTTTATTTAATTTTGATCATTATTATAACTTCTTACATAATCAATGAATTGCTAAGAAAATATACTTTAATATTAATTACAAAATGTGCAGAAATACATTGCACATTTATCCTTATTCAATATTAAAATACTAAAGAAAAAAGTAATATTTTGAAACCCATCTTTTTGGTTAGTAATACTAATTTGGAATTTTACTTTTAAGAACAGTAGGAAAGAAAATTTTCAGTGTTTGGGATAAATGTAGTATAGAATATCTTTGCATTCAAAAGACAAATCCGAGAAATTATGTAACCAAAATCCCAACTCAATATTTTTCTCTTTATAAAGAAATTTAATTTCCGAATTGTTCCTTAATAGTTTGATTGTAGCAGTTATGAAATAGTAACATCTAAAAGTTGTCCAAGTTATATTATCATATTAAAGATAAGTTTGAACTTCTTAAATGGAACATTATCATATGCTACTACTTGCAGCGTGCTACAGCAAGAGAACGGAATACTGGGTTTTAATAGCAGAATCGGCAGACATCTGATCAAATCAAAAAGATTGTTATCTGTAGAAAGGTTATTTTTTATACTATCACAATTCACGGAGAAAAGCGAAGATGTCATTGTACGTAAATGGAAGCATTTTCGATAGTATAATAAGCACAGACATAAAGGAATGGTACACAATGGAATGAACATTGGCTGCTAGCATACAATGCGTCACAACACAGTAGGAGCGATTAATGAAAAGAGAAACGTATAAACAGCAGAAAAGACGTAGCTAGTGTGTTAGGTTCTATGGCCAATGCACAAGAAGTCGAAATTATTTTCCCGTGGCTACCTCACCTATGCAAGGAAGACCAACACCTCACGGAAAGGTTTGACATTGTTCAGCTGGCATTGAAAATCTTTCCTCCTGCAAGAAAGAAGAATTCCCTGATACTTTATAACTTAATGTATCATCAAACGTAATCAATGACAGGAACGCGGTTCCGTTTGCAAGGTCTTAGGGATGGTAAATAATGCTGATTGTCTTGAAGTGGCAAGCGGGTTACTGCAGTATATCCTGTTTTATTCCCTGGAATCACGCTGGGATGAGACCAGGCAAAACGTCAAATATTTTTTTTCCAAGAATGGAGCTGGCACTGGAATTTTTGGATAATAGAAACCAAAGGGTTCCTAGTTGAACAATATTGAAGGGCAATGAAAGCAGTTTTGGAATCTGAAGAAAATGGTGTACTTTTCCAGCAAATTAAGGGTAATAATCTTAGTCATTGCCAAAACCATCTCCCAAAATTCGATCCATGAAAGTTGAATGCACTCAAAAGAGGTGTAATGGGACAAGAATTCAGTACTGAAACACTGCTGATGCACCCTCTTCCTCGTATAAACCTGCACTGTTACCGTATGGATTCAAAGATGGTTAAGGAATGAGGCTTCAATAGAGCCAAGTGGTCTACAATTTTGGTTAAAGAAAAAAGATAATGTGGTGCACATCTTAACGAGCAGATACATCCACAGTGGGCAGAAATCATCATAATCGAAAATATGGGAAAAGATGGTTAAAGGGAACGAGAAAGCCTAAAAATGGAGGTCACACCAGTGCAAATGGGCAGTTAGACGGGACGAAGATAATATCTTCTCAAGAGTGAAGTAATAGCTTAGGATGTAGGGATCTAAGGGGGCACATGGTGCTCTTTCCGTAGGGACCGAGGCATTGCTTCGTCTACCAGCTCCAGGCTCTCCTTTGGAAGACGACGTAAAGCCAGGTTTCTAGCTCCAGACTCTCCTTTGTAGACGAGCTGATAGCCCAGATTTGGAGGAGCAGGTCCTCGTTGCGAATTACCATAGTTCAATTTTTAACTCACCGTTGTTATAAATAGTTAAAGTAGGGGGTTTTCTTCTGCCCCACGATCTCGAAATATAGTGTAGAAGGTCTAGTCAGTGATAGCAACTAGCTTAAATTTAGAATATGAGGAAGGTACGTGAGATAGGTTTCCAGCACCAATTCCAAAAACCTTCCTGGGACTAGATGGATAGATGAACCATATAAAATCAGCACCAAAAATACCATGATTATTCCACCCCGCTTACCCCTCTTGTGGAATAATTTGTATTCGTAGTAGATAAAAGAAATTCCCCGGGAGGAGGAAATTACATCGAATACTTGGAGCCGTATCTAAGGATGGTGGGCAGTTCTCCCTGGTTTTTGCAGTATATTTTTCGAATGACCTTGTGAAAAGATAATAACAGTGAGATCTAGATGAAGATGATAGTTAAAACAGCCCCTAAAATTTTGTTTTCCAGTTCTCCAGCTATCACACCTTGATTGTGCTGCAGCGGTTTTGTAAAGGATCAAGTTGGATGAGGTGGGATCTTTTTATTTGCCATATAAAGCTTTCATTTTTCACATAGCTTGGCAAACTACAGACTGTATCACGGCAAAGCTGACCCTTTGACGTTAAGAAAATCGAGGGGATGTGTGCCGTAATCGTAGCGAGAGTTGTATCTATATAAAAGGTGAAAGCAACAACAGATGAACGAAGTAATTCCTTGGCAGGGAGACATGACATGTATGCAGCATGTTAGAAGGATGTTCAATTTGCACATTCGTATCGTCATCTGATGAACGACGGCTGTGGAGTGCTAGGGTTGAGAAACATTATATGATAGAACTATTGGATAGTGGTCGATGCCACAGAAGTATTCCGACCTCTCCCACCAGAAACATCAATGATTGTAAGAAGCATTATATTCTACACAGGAAGAAATTCGGGTGTTAAAAATTTCGAACGCAGTATTAAGACATCCCCAAGAGAACCTCTGTTAAATTTCTATGAGCCACTCTTACTGAAGGAAGCAATGTAGGGGTTGTTTATTACATCATAATCGGAGCTGGAGCCGCGCCTGTTCACGGTTTTATCACTGTCATTTGGAATTGGAGGATCAAAATAAAGGCAAATTTAGTATTTCGTTTATTAAAAAAATAATAACTTTCCGCAATTTTGCGAACAATATAAAACTCAGTTAAACAAATTACTATAAATGACTGGTTTATAACATATATATTATATTATATAATATATATAATATATATATATAAATTTATATATATATTATATAATATATATATATATATATATATATATATATATATATATATATATATATATATATATATATATATATTTATTTATTTATTTGAAAAATAATAATATATATCTATATATATATAATACAAACATACAACACATTATATTATATATATTATATATATTATATATATATATAATCATATTATTAATATTGAGACATCAAAGTTGAGGTATCCAAGTTGAGGCATCAATGTTGCGGTATCAAAGTTGAGGCATTAAAGTTGATAGGGACATCTTAAAGCATCTATTTAACGAGTGTGTGTGTGAGTGTGTCTCTTTAAGTCCTTTTCAAGGTGTGTGTGTGTGGTGTGTGTGTGTGTGTGTGGTGTGTGTGTGTGTGCGTTCGCATTAGCATTGAAAAGAGAATATTGGGCGACTCATGTCTAAGAAATTTGGGGGAACGTGAGAATTATCATACATCAAAACCTATTTACTCCTAACATGCAAACATAAAATAAAATTCAAAACAAATTTTATTTTAAAACAAATAATATCGAAATTACTAACTCACTGGATAAAGGTTATCTTGCGGTTATTGGTGGTTTAGATTTGTCTCTTATTAAAAAAAAAAAAAAAAAAAATTGCACAATAATGCATGACAGCGTATGCTGCGCTGATGTTATGTGTAAAGCATGCATTGAAAATGTTGAAGTCAGAAAAATTTTGAAGAAGAGAAAAGAAAACTAATGGAAATGCAGGAACAGTCAAAAGGTAATGTTTTGAATAGTTCCTCCGTTGTTAATGATGCTGATGAAACTGGAAGACCAATGAAGAAAAAAAGAAAAGGAAGTCTAAAAGTATTGAAACCTCTTTAATCATTGAAGTAGCAGCCCAGGATGTTGAAATGGAAACACCGAAAAAGAAAAAGAGACTCCTGTAGAAGAAGTGGAAGCACAAATTTTTAGCAAATTTTAAAGAAAGCTCATTAGGGGAGTCTGCTAAGAGAAAGAAAAAGATGAAGCACGCAAAAGAGAAGGAGGCAGAATAAACTTCTGCTAATAAGTTTGTTAATAATGCAGATTCTTCGATCATTATGATGGATAAAGAGGAAAAAAGGTTTCTAAGAAGAAGAACAAAAAGGAAGTCAAAGACTAATGAATAAGACTGAAATATCGTTAGATATTTTTATTATTATTTTCTGTCCCCTCCTTGAAAAGGGCCACCCGTGAGTGGTGACATTCTGTAATATATACATGTTATGTCCCAAAAGTAAGTGTACTGATGTCGTATTTAATTATGTATTGGACTTGCCTGAATTTAAAAGTTATCTCCTTCGAATGAATATAAATGAATGAGTCACAGAAGATTTTACTCTTCGTCAGCGGGATTCGAACGTTGGACTCCGCGTTGCTGAGTTAACAACAACCGGATGCTCTAAACACTAGGCCATCCATGTCCCCAAAAAAAGACGCTTCAAACGTAGTTTTTAAAGCACCCGGTTTTCTCATCCCATAAATGCTGAGTACTCAAAGGCCTGGCCCCCATATAAATGAATGAGTCACAGAAGATTTTACTCTTCGTCAGCGGGATTCGAACGTTGGACTCCGCGTTGCTGAGTTAACAACAACCCTTGGGAGGTTACACAGCGGTTCCAACGTTTCTACCACTTTTCATAGCAGTACCGGAAGTCATTTTCCTGAAGTGTGTTTAGTTCACGTGTTACAGTAGTTTTTATGTTTTCCATCGTCAAAAAATGATGACCATTCAACTTCATTTTCAACTTAGGAAAGAGGTAGAAATCGCACGGAGCTAGATCTGGACTGTGTGAAGGATGTGGAAGTACTTGAATGTTTTTCTTCGTCAGAAATTTTATAATTGAGATCGCAGTGTGAGATGGCGCGTTATCGTGATGCAGCACCCAATCGTCTGCAATGTCTATTCTGATTCGCTGAACTTGTTTTCGAAGTCGTTCCAAGACATCTTTGTAAAAGACGTGATTAACTGTCTGTCCTGAAGGTACAAATTCCTTGTGCACAATACCACTGCTGTCGAAAAAAAATATAATCAGTGTTTTCACCTTGGACTTGTTCATACGTGCTTTCTTCGGACGAGGAGAATTTTTTGTGTGCTATTCACCACTTTGCCGTTTGGTTTCAGGATCGTGCTCAAAACCCCATGATTCATCGCCTGTTATAACTTTATCCAAAAAATTGTGCTCCATTTCTAGTTTTTTAAGTCATCTGACAAATTTTGACCTGTTTCGCTTTCTGTTCCAACAGATAGGTCTTTCGGCAGCTACGTTTTGCACAAATCTTCGCATGTACAAATGGTTAGTTAAAATCTATGAACTGCATTTTTATCAAACCAGTTTCTTCTGCAATCACTCTGCTGAACTGAACGGCGTCTCTCTCCATCACAACTCTAACAACATTTAAATCGTTTTTTGACGAGATTGGTCTTCCACAGCGATGATAGTCTTCAACATTTTCTCGGCCCTCTTTGAAAGCTCTGTGCCATTTAAAAACCATAGTTCTCGATAGAGTTGTATCCCCATAAGCTTCGTTTAAAGAAGCAAATATCTCAGTGGTAGGCTTGTTACGTTTCACACAGAATTTGATAGCGTACCGCTGTTCAATATTTACCTGCATTGCAAAAACGTAACGAGGATAGAAAACACGCCCATAAAAAAGTGTAGTTTGCAAAAAACGTACGAAGGTTAGAACACACGCCCAGTCTTGCTGTGTTAGAACACAGTCTTGCACATGTAGTGCAAGACTGACTTTATAAATCTGGTTAAAACTGGTTTGGATTTGTAGCCTAGGTTACTAGATACCCACTCGTGTACGTCACGGAGGAGCTACATTACTCAGTCGTTCATTGGATCTTCAGTAAACTTACTTTTGGGACATAGGAGTATATTACTGTATATATTCCCGCAGGGGTATTGATTCTTGTTATGGTTTATGTTCCTGGTGTTTCAACTTGGGACAGAGCATAGTAATTTTGTGCATCTCTGGCCCTAGCATTAGTATGTTCTTTGTCACATATATGATCTTTTCTTCTTCTTCTTCCTCTCTCCTCATTTTTCGAATTCATTATCTAAATATTTCAATCCTCTTCCTCTACTACAGTTTCTGTTTATAGTGGTAGCTGAGTTTAGGTCCCGTTACTACTTACCTATACCGAGAAATGTAAACATTAGTAAACATTGGAGAGCGTCTGACTTTGTGCACGTTCGCATTCTTCCTCTAACTGCCAGAGATGGAGGTTGGGTCTGATTTTCATGACTGGAGAAATTATCCACTTCACTTTCTCGACTCTGATATATATTGTTTAACTTGAAGAAAAGTTGTGCGTCACTTTTTGCTTACACCAGTGCTGACTCTAATGTCAGTTGCCTTCTTCAGTGCACTACTGTGAAAGAGCCCACCTTCTTCAAATGTTACTAATACATGGCCACCCTTCTGGAAAGCGTTTAATCCTGGTATATGAGCTAGAAGCTTCTTCAATCTTGTCGAATATACTCCTTGATAGTCTGTGCGCGCTTGCTGTGTTCTTTTACAGAATAACTTTAAGGTCTGACAGCTTGAACACTGGTGTGATGGTTTTATCCTGTGCTACTTCCTCAATATAAGTTTACAGTTCCGCAAAAACAATGCCTCGCAATACATTATTATCATCCACATAATTTTGTTCTTGTTTCTTTGATCTTGCACGGTTATACAGTGACCAAAGGCATTTTAAATGGTACATCGCTTCGATGGCAATCATATCTCCTTCACTCAGTTTGTCAAGCAGACTCTTGTCTCCCAGTAACAGCGTTGCACTTCGAACGCGAGTGTCCAACCCAAAGGTTTCGGCTTGAGTTAGGTCTTTCCTATTTGCCTCTTGATTACATAAGAAACACACGTTTCGGGCGCTTTCTTCTTTACCGACGGTTTCAACGCGCACAGAGGTTCTCAGACGTTTACTTGATCCAGCTTTCTCAATCTCCGCTTTTGTATGTTCCCGACTGAGTATCCTGTTTAGTTTGGTTTTATTGTAATTGTCTCGACACCTTTTATGCTAAACTGAATTATTCACACGCAATGTATTTCTACACCTGCTACCTTTATTAAGTCTGGAGAATCTCAAAAATATATATATATATATATATATATATATAGTTATATATTTAATATATATAATATATATTCTATATATAATATTATATATATATATATATATATATAATATACTATATATATTATATATATATAAATATAGTATATATATATATATAATATATATATATATATAATATATATATATATAATATAATATATATATATATATAAATATATATATATATAATTATATATATATATATAATATATATAAATATATTATTAATATATATATAATATATATATATTATATATATATATTTATAATTATATATATATATATATATATAAAATTATTAAGGGATGTACCGATAGTATCGGTAATCGGTCATCGTAGTATCGGCCCATTTTTGGATGGTATCGCGTATCGTTAAGAATGGCCGATACTTCTTACCTTTTTGGGTGAAAAATTATGAGAAACTTTTAGATTCATAATAAATCTAGTTCGATATACATAGCTAAGTACCAAGTTATGTTTTTTTTTTTTCCTCGATTTCCTTTTTACTTAGATTTTTTTTTTTTTTCTCCAACCTGGTCTTTAGCGCAAAATTTACCTATTTGGACAGCCTTTATTATTATTTATACAGATTTATCTACTTTTTTTAGTTGATCAAATAGTTTTTTTTTTTTTTTGTACGCATTTTCGTGAGAGCGTGAGTGCGTGAGTGTTTTAAACTTTCTGGATTATTCATATTTTAGATATTTGCTGTACGTAAATAGGGTTTAATCGTTTTAAAATTTAGGTTTTTAGCGTACGAATAAATTTTTCCTCATTTCTCCTTTGGTTTTTGTCTATTTGTTTCTTTTTTTTTTTTTTTTTTTTTTTTTTTTTTTTTTTTTTTTTTTTTTTTTTTTTTTTTTTTTTTTTTTTTGTGATTTGCGTGTGCGTGTGGGTGTTTTTTAGCAGTTTTTTTTTTCAGGCGTGGCTTTCTTTGACTTTACCAACATCAATGCTTGCTGCAATCTAACTCTGCATCCATGGAATACTCTCTCTAATCTAAACCTAATTTTAATGCTTCTGTCTGAGACCCAGTGGCTTAAGAATTCTTCTTCAACCGTTTAATACTATCCAACCTATAACTTATTTTATAATCCGTTTGAAGGGTGGAGTATGTGCCTATGTAAATATAATCATTCCTATAACACGTCCGATAATCTCGAATCTCCTAACTTCGATGTTCTGTGGTTTAAAATCTTTCTTCTTCTACTACAATATTCTTATGCTTTTGCTACTGTTCTCCTAACAGAACAGATTTTCATGCTTTTTTTTGATTACCTTACTACTTCTCACGAGACTGTTATATCTTCTCATCCAAATACTGAGGTCCTCTATTTAGTGGATTTTTATTTCTCTATTTCTTATTTTTTTTTTTCCTCTCGTACTGATTTAGTTGGGAGGAAGCCGAATCATTCAGTATTCTCAACGATCTGGAGCAACTGATTAAATAAAATACACACATTCCGGATCGTCCCAACCAATTCTTGAACACACTTGACCTATGTTTCACCACTAGTCCTTCTCTCTATAAATACACCACCTTCGCTCCTATCGGTAAATCTGACCACAAGCTTATATCACTTAATTTTTAATACTTTCTCTCAACAGCCTCATCCTGCCCTATGCGGTTTTTCCTGGCACACTTTTGATCGGGCCGATTGGGGGCATTGCGTTGCTTCTTCTACGCTAACTATAATCTGAAGTGACTGCTTGACTCTTAAGACGCTTTAAGATTCTGCCGAAAGTTGGCAACTGTAATTGTTATGGGAAGTGAGCAGGTTCATTCCTTCTTGGACTAAATCTTTTTCTCTCAAACAATCCATGGTTCGATCGTCCGTTTGTTCCCTGGCCATTCAGGCTAGAGACAATGCTTATCGGGTGTGGAAAAAATTCCTCGTTCTCCTATCACTCTTGCCAATTTTCATTCAGCTAGAATCGTTGCAGGGATACTCTTTCGACGAGAAAGCGGACTTTCATAAACGAAAAATGCGCTTGACCTCCTTGGTCCTCCTACTGACAAATCTCTCTGGCCTCTTTGCCAAAAACATCTCTAACAACTTCGAAATCCACATCCTTTCTCTCCTATTCGCTCTAATGTTTTATGGTTGTTATACTTCCACACTGAAAAGGCCAATCATCTCTTTGGCCTCACTATTTTCCTCTAATTCAACCTGGACGATTCTGGCATTCCTGCTCCTCCTCCTTCTCCCTCAGGTGTCCTATGCCTTTACCTGTCATTTCATTTGATCGGATGCAGTGATCCTGAAATCTATGAACGTTTAGGAAGGCGGGTGGCCCGGATGGCATTCCTCTCCGAGTTTTGAGGAAGTGTTCTTCCGTGCTGACCCCACCCCTCGTTCAACTATATTCTCTATGCCTCAATACTAGCACTTTCCCTCAGTGTTGGAAGCGCGCATATGTCCAACCTATTCCGAAAAAATGATGATGCTCTGATCCTTCTAACTATTTTAACTATAGCTCTCACTTGTATTTCTTTCAAGATCTGTGAAACCCTTCTCAACTCTCTCACTTCTTAGATCATCTGGAATCTCTTTCCCTTCTTTCAGATTACCAGTACGGCTTCGGTGCTCGAGATCTACTGGCGATATACTTTCCTATTTAACAGATTTATGGTTTTCCGCCCTAAGGAGAACTACGGAAGACTTGTGTGGTGGCGCTTGACTTATCCAAGCATTTGACTGGGTATGGCACGTGTCACTGGCTCTCCAAGTCCCTCCTTTTGGGTTCCTTTTCTCTTATGCTTACTTATGTCTAGATTTTTTTTCAAATCGCTCATTGTTGGCTGTTGTTGAGGGGCGACTTCTTCTTTTTCTGTCAATAGTGGTGTCCCTCAGGGTTCTGTCTTATCTCCTACTTTTTCATAATGATCTTATCACCTGCACATCTAACTCTCCACTCACTCATATGCCGATGACTCGACCCTTCATTCTTCAACTCATTTTAATTCTTCTCCTCTTTTACTTCTAGAATTGCCTCTCGTCTTAATCTTTCCGATTCTATTCTGCTGATCTGGAATAGAATTACAGGGTTGGGTCGTCTCAAGCTTGTGAAAATTTAATTCTTTAAAAACCCAACTTCTACAAATCTCTCTCCTCTCCTCTAAGACAACTTACCTTTTTCTAATCTCTTTCGAACGGTTCTCTCGTCTCTCCTGTTGACAAATCATAAACATCCTTGGCCTACATAAACAAAAAATTTGTTTTGAAAACCTCTAATTCACAGTTGTTGCTAGGGCGGCATCAAAGAAACTGGGAGTTCTGTTAGAGTGCGAGACTTTTTTCAATCTTCTCAGTTACTCCAAACTATACAAGGGGTTCTCAATCCGCCCTTGTAATGGAGTACTGCTCTCATATCTGTTGGGGGGGCGGGGGCTCTGGTTTTACCGGCTTTTGGATAGGGGCGAGTCATCAAAGGCCAAAAGCTTATAAACTGTCCCTGTACTTTCTAGTTAGTTGACCCTTTATGATTGACGGGCACGAATGGTTGGGTGCTTATCCCTTTTCTATAGCACTGTAGAGGCAAGTGCTCGAGGGAAACTATCCACTCGCGTACCCCACCTTTAACGACGCCCTCGTAGCACAAGGGGTGCTGTGTCGGCACATGAGTTTGTGTGATGGTTAGTAACTTCCAGACTGGTTGCTGGCGTGCTTCCTTCTTTCCTGGCCACCTCTCTTTTCTGTGGAATTCTCTTTCATCATCTGTGTTTCCTACTCAATTTAAATTCCCTCACTTTAAAGGCCTGCGTCTGGTGCTCATCTGCGTAAATTTGCGTTAGATGGATTTTTTGAGGCGTTCAACACCCTCTCCTTAATTAGGGTTCTGCCCGTGAGCGGCGGTGACAACTGTAAAAAAATAAAAAATAAAAGGTTCTAAATAAGGAATTCCTTAAGCTAGCTGAAACCTCCGAATGGCACTCCGACGGTGCACCACTTCTAGAATGCATTAAATAGCATAACCGAGGAGCTTGCTCGCTTGATCAAAAAAAAAAAAAAAAAAAAAAAAAAAAAAAAGCAGAGAAAGAGGGAAGCCGCCTTATCTGCAAAACCCCTGGCAACAGCACTGTTAGTGACGATGGTGGCTTTTTTCAGGCAAATAAACCTACTGAAAGATGAGGATTGGATATGTTAGAACTTTGGTAAGTTCATGGCCGAAAATTGCATTGACATCTTATTCACCTTCCTTCAAAGGAATTACACCAGGGAACCTCATCGTAAAAACTGAAAGAGATCAGTCATCAAGGAGAAAAGATAATTCAAATTTGCAGTCTGTTAAAGAGGAGATGAGGCTCTGCGAAAACATGGAGATGCTGCTACAGAAGAGAATCCTTTCGATGCGGTGGCATGAAAATGGGCCAGGTTTTCTTATTATCAGTGCTTGCAGGCCCAAATAGTTTATCAGCACCTCCCTTCATCAGTGAGATAAGAGCGTATTTTAATAGTGTAGGCCGGAATGTAACACCCCAAAGGAACAGTCCTCCTCGCCAGATCTAGTGAAAGTTAAATGTTTGCATCACAAATTTTGAATTTTTTGAATTTGAATTATTGAATGAAATCTATCTTAAAGCAGTATTTTATTATGTCATGGTTGAATAATAAGCTTTTTTTATTTTTAAACTTTTTTTAGACTGAATAATTAAGGTCTCTTCTTTCATTTTTTTATCTTTATATTGTAGCTACGTTAAAGAATCTTCTTGTAAATTGTAATCATGGTAAAACATAAAGCTAGTAGCTAACTTTGTTAATACTTACTTGAAAATGGAAATGGAATATTTTTTTAAAATAAACAAAACATAACAAAGTTTTAATATTATATTTGCAAGTTATTAATTTCTTAAAGGTCTAATTTTAATTTATAAAATAATATAACTTGGCACAACCAAATATGAAATATAAATGACAAGTATTGGTTTTCAAATAGGGGGTAAAAATTGGTGTCTGACTCCTCGAAGAGCATAACAATATCTTCAGGAACATCATCATCTAATTCTTGAGTTGACAAACAACTATATTTTGGAATGGGAATCTCATTTGAATGTAGCACTGGTCGTAGCGCGGTGTAGAAATTTGGGTACTCGATACAATGTTTAGTTTTCTTGGTGAAGCCCGAAGTCTTGACAAAGAAAAAGTAGCGATTGGTCTCTTGACTGGTAGACTCTCGCCACACCTGATATGGAAAAATTGTAAATCGTCAACAAAGGCTATGAGAGATTTGTTTTAATGAATTTTATCAAAAGTTATAGCCCAAATATTTAACAATTTCTATGTGTTTCAACCTTATGGAATATCTGAGGTTCTTATAAAAAAAAATCTGTAAATTTTTCCTTATGTACATAAGTTACAATAATATTTAGGTACGTCACAGTATACTAGTGATTAAATTACCTAGTTTTATGAAATTATAAACTTACCATCGGAACTCCAAATTGTATTTTTGAATCTGAACCCTTCGCCCAATGTCGCAGTCTTTCAATGCATATACTGCAGGCTTTATGTGGAGCCCACGATTTATCTTGGTCCCTAGGTTTTATGCCAAACTGGCTAGGTAAGCTCTTTTTAAGAAGTCAGTTATATTTGCTCGTTGATGAGGAAGTCCAAAATTTCCACTATATAGCAGAAAGAATCAAGGATGTTTTTGCATTTGAACTTTCTCGTGTTGAATGACATATTGCTTGATTGTGTAGCTAATTTGCAAAGGTATATAAAGCCTTTAATTCGAAAATAATTAAGGAAATCTGAAATATGAAAACAATAATTGGCTTAAATATGTACTTATTATGAAATAGGTACTTACAATTTATGAAATTAAACTAGAAACACGAATGAGTTGGTACAATATAAATTACCTCTAATTAAATCAAATCTATTAAATCACTATGACAAAATTACTCACTAAAACCTATACTAATTCAAAATTGTTATTGCCCAAAATTAATTAACTGAATCAACTGACTGATTGATTGATATTAGACTGATTAACTCTTTAAACGAGTTGCTTTTATATTTTAGTTGCCGCTCTAGATAGTCTAGAATATCAACAGAAATCAGGAACGCTCGAGATAATTCTAGAATCCTATGAGATTTATATAGCTTGTTTTACTAATATTAAAATGGGTTAAAAGTGAAATTGTCTACTAAATCTGAAGAGAGTTTGAGAGGATTGATAGAGAGATTTGGCAGAATGTGTAAAAGGAGGGGTTGAATAAGTGTAGAGCTTATAGTCAAAAGGAAGATAATGAGGATAGGTCCTCATATGTGAAGTTATGTTAGATGGTGAGCAGCTGGAACAAGTGTCTGAGTTTAAATATTTAGGAAATATGTTGGATGAAAGGGAACGGATGATGCAGAGTGTAGTAGGAAAGTTGTGAATGGCAAGGGAAGGTGCTGGTGCAATTAAATCGTTGGTGGACGTAAAGGGACTAAGTCTTGAGTGCGCTAGGGTCTTACATGAGGGTATGAGACTATGGTCTGGATTAAGAGGTATAGATCTAAAGTTCAACGTGTTCAGAATGGACAATCTTAGGGGCGCTGTTAGGTGTGAAAAGAATTGATAAATGATGAATGAACGTATTAGAGAAGTTTATGTAGGTGTGAAAGAAGCGTAATGAGAGAATAATGAAAGTTCGTTTGAGATGGTTTGGTCATAATGAAAGGATGGAATGATATTCGGTTGGTTAGCGGATGTATGTGTGAGGGTGTTTGAAATCAACCAGCTGGAAACCAAAGAAAAAGTGGATTGAGTCTGTGAGCGAATGTCTGAAGGAGAGAAATGTGATTTGGCAGAGGCGAGAATAAAGGCATAATAGGAGTGAATGGGGGGTTTTGTGAGGAAGTATGGTTGGGCCCACCTGGGCCAGGGAAATAAACCTTCACTTACGATCTGCATAGTGAGTGGTGCCGTCGAGCGTCCCGTGAAACTCTAGGTGTATTTTCTGATGTGACGAGGTTTTCTCACTTAGGGTAATTCTTCGGGCGGTAAGCTGGGCTTTCTTTTCGACTTTGTGTCATATTTCTTCTATTCTACTTTTTTCCCATGCTGTCACGGTCCCTGCATCACGCACTTACCCCCAGTCTTGGGGAAGAAGAAGGAATATAATAATAATAAATAATAAAAATAATATAATAATAATAATAATAATAATAATAAATATATAATAATATAATAATAATAATAAAAAATATAATATATAATAATTATAATAATATAATCTAGAAAAATAGAAATAATACAAACAATATACTATAACAATAGGCACAGATATCTTATTTAGAATATAACTAGTTGCATATGTGGAACCGCTAAAAGACTTTGAAGTAGTGGAGAAAAACTTATTTAAAATACGATGAACAGGAAGAGGGTGTTCGAGCGAAACCTAGTGAAATTGTCTCAGTGCACAACAAATTAACTATAATTCTTGTCAAAATCTAATTCAATAGACAGAAATTGAACTTGTTCAAGTATAATTTATCATAATTTGATAAAGTGTAAAATATTACTGGATCTGATTTTAAAAACTGTGATTGAGAATGAGTGTATAAGTGATTTCAAACCAACATGAAATCGATTAAATTTTCAATCAAGAAATCAGTCACCTTCTCAGATATGACTATTTCAATAACTATTATAATGAAATACTGTAAATAAATATTACATTTTAATTACTAAAGACATTAAAAAAATACCAAATGCTCAAATAATAATTACAAAAACTGTACAATGGGCAACTTACCCTTGTTGCCCCTGACGGTGTACGCTACTTTAATGGCTTTGTTAAAATGTGGTAGCGAATTGTAGTTTTTGTGATTTGACAGGGACATTTTTTTAAAGAGCTTATGTTGACTTTGTTTGACATTGCTTTAATGTTGATTATAATATTTTTTTTAATTTCAGATTTATTTATATTCTAGATCGCCCTTGGGCCATTTGCTATCGGGAGTATTTTTGTAAAGTTAGGGGGGGAAGATAGTTGCAGTTATCTTTTGAAGCTCTTTTTTATGTATTCTATCATTTCTTTTATTTATTGATACAAATATATTCAAAGTTTTTCGCTTCCAAAGGAACCCCAATAATGTTTTGTATTAAAAATTTTTATTTATTTAAATATTTTATATAAAGAGAAGTACGAATTTTAAGTTGTTTTAAATAAAGAAATATCCTTGTATTTAAAAAAACTTTTTAAAATTTAAAGTTTTAAATTTTAAACCGATTTTTTTATATTTTTTAAAAACCTTTGATTTTTACAATTTTAAAATCATGACCGCAACAATTAAATAGGGAAATTATTTTTATATTTTTTTATTAGAACTTTTTAATGAATATTATGTCATTGTTGGCATTTTTATGCTCGTACCTTACGGAGGAGAAGGGAGGGTTAATTAAATTGCTCTTTCAATAGATTTTTTTTGTTTCTTTTTTGGTTCATACCTATGGACTTCCCTTAAGCCCGACGAGTAAAATTTTTTGAAATATCCTTTCTAGGAATAAAACCCCTGAGCTTGCTTTACGCTTCTGCGTCGAAACTCTACCCAATACGCTAAATTTTTTTACCTATTTTTGATTTGAGACTATTTGGATTTTTCTTCAGTTAATAAATATAACGGGATGCAAACATCTGAATCACGAGTGTTTAATTTTTCTTTAAAGCACCGCATGTATGATATTTTCCATCTCCACTCGGGTTTAAAAAAGAACTTAAATCAATGTGATTAGTGATATAAAACTGTACAAGGTGTGAGCACAGCAGCAGCTTTTGATCCCGACATCAAGGAAAAGAGAGGCCTAAATCTATAGGTTAGATCAGATTAGGGGAAAACAGTTCTTTGATGAGGATAACGATC
>JABUQX010058316.1:20000-49402 GCA_015478945.1 Trachelipus rathkii | reverse complement strand
GTACAAACATGCATTCATACACCTATAAGTGTGTGTATGGGAGAAATATACTAGCATTAAATCCTAGTTGTGACGTTATTCTATGACGTAATGTTTTGTAACCCGTTTTCTACGCCTCGACCTTATATGTTCAATAAATAAATATATTTTCCATTAAACTATGATTTTAATAATTTGTATACTCCATTTTCTTTTCAAACATTTTTATTTTATTTTCATGTGACCTGACATTTACATTTTGTTTAAAGGTTTAATTTATTTTGAAACTTTTATTTTACATTCATAGTTTTTTTTTATTTATTTATAAAAATTATTTATATATTTCTAAATTTCTATTTTTAAAATTTTATTTATTTTATGTTTATACTAGAAAATAATTTTTTTTATTAAAACGCTTAATTTTTATTAAAATGTGTGTTTTATTGATCCTAAAGCAGTAAAGTAATAGACCAAACACCACACCCCATCCCACCCCTTCCCATCCGCCAATGCGCTACTGTTTTGCTGCTTTACACCATATTTGAACACATTTTATTGTGCAAACACAACATGAAAATAATATCTTTGTATAAAATAAAAGTAAGTTCTCTGTATGAGTATAAAATAAAATTTATTGAAAACATTTTGTTTTAATTAATATTTTATCTTTTTATGATTATAACAAAAATATCAATTAATCAGTAGACCAATAATTCAAAACCACAAAAACATAGCCTTTTCACCATTTTTGATCCATTGATTAAGTGATTAAGTCATATTTTGGTGTCGTTTTGTATTTATTGTAACACATTTGCATGCTTAAACACAGCTTCTATCTCTTTTTCTAACTTTACTAAACATAACTTAAGGGGAGACACCATGCTAAGAACCCCAACTTTTTGAAAGCAAAATCGAAAGTTTCCCATTTTTTTATTATCTAAATTAGTAGAAACTTACATCCTGCACATCATGGTGTGATTATTTTTTGGAAATTCTAAATAGTTTTTTAGATACCGAAATTTATTTAGAGAGGTGTCGAACTAATAAATTGCAAATAATGTCAAAATTACAATTCCAGGTTCAGACTCAAAAGATGTTTTATTTATTTATTTATTTTTTTATTTATTATTATTATTATTATTATTATTATTATTATTATTATTATTATTATTATTATTATTATTATTATTATTATTATTATTATTATTATTATTATTATTATTAATTATTATTATTATTTTATTACAGAATAATCTAATTTATTTTTGCATTTTTCCAACCTCCAATCCAGGCTCCGGTTTTTACTCAATCAAATAAATGTCGGAGTCGGAGGTGGTGCCTGAGTCGGAGGTGGAGTCGGATCCGGATCCTGGGTATAATTTTTTTTAAGAAATATTTTTTTAGGTGAATAATTTATTGTCAGATGACTAAACAATTTTCAAATAGTGCAGATACCCTAGGCGGAGCCGGAGTCGGAGCTGAGCCCTGGGTGTAATTTTTTCAAGAAATATTTTTTTTGGTGAAAAATTTATTACCAGAAGACGTGCTGAACAATTCTGAAATAGTGCAGAAACTTTAGTCTGAGCAGAAGTAGTCGGAGCCAGATCCTGGGTATAAATTTTTTTCAGCAAATTTTTTTAGGTAAAAATTTGTTGCCAGAAGACGTGCTGAACAATCTTCAAATAGTGCAGAAACCTTAGTCAGAGCCAAATACTAGGTATAAATTTTTTTCTAAATATTTTTAGTAGGTAAAAAAAATTATTGCTAGAACATTCTGAACAATTTTAAAAGGATGCAGAAACTTTAGTCGGAATCGGAACCGCTGTCGAAGTCGGAGTCGGAGCCGGATTATGGGTATAAATTTTATTCAATAATATTTTTTGTACGCGAAATTTTTTTGACAGAACGTACTGAACAATTTTCAAATAGTGCAGAAACCTTAGTTGGAACCGGAGCCGGAACCGGAGCCAGAGCCGGAGTCTGAATAAAAAAAATTATTTTATTTGTGGTTGGTAAAGGAATTTTACCTAAACTGGAACTGAGCGACTTTGAAAATTTATATTATATTTATATATATATATATAGATAGTATATATATATATATAATATATATATTTAATATATTATATATATAGATATACTATATATATAGATATATATATATATTATATATATATATATATATATATAATATATATATATATATATATATATATATATATATATATATAATATATATATATAGAGAGAGAGAGAGAGAGAGAGAGAAATATTATTTTTTACTGTCTAAAATAAGAAATAAAAAATTTCCTAATCTTTTTCGTGTTTTTCTCACATTTCACTTTTTTTAAACATGAGCTCACCAGTAAATTCATTAAAAAAAAAAAAAAAAAAAAAAAAAAAAAAATAAAACAAAACACGAACGCTAATATTTTTCTTCAAATTTGGTACAAACCTTACCTATATAAACATCAACTGAATGACCTTTATTTTGAATTTTTGATATAGTGCAAGGGGGTGTCAGCCATGCCTGATTATTATTCTTAATATATATATATATATATTATATATATATATATATATATATAATATATATAAAATATTATTATATATATATATATATATATATATAATATATATATATACCTATATAATATATATATTATTATATATATATAATATATATATTATTTTTAATTTAAAAAAAATAAATTTTGATAAAAGGATTATTTACTACATATAATATGTTCACCCTGAAAATCACTTTGAAAATTATCAATAGATTTTATGAAGAATTTCTTTTTTTTCTTTTTTTCTTTTTTGAAAAAATGAAATAGTATTATCTTCCCCCCCAAAAAAAGAACAATTTTTTTAATTCAAGATTCTAAATGTATAATAATTATTCATAAAAAAAGGCTTTCTTTTTAAAGATTGAAACATATCGGATAATTAGGCAACTGTCTCCCCTTAACCTACCTATCCTAATCTAGACTATTTTACCTTAACGCATTTAAACTATCACTGCCTAAGGCTGTCATAAAGTTCACGACTTATATCTATAACGTCATAAATTTACCTGGTTTTCTAATTATATTGGCTAACATTTATATTCTCTTTTGTAAGGTGTCACGTTTATATTTGTTTTCCTTTTTTTAAATTGTAACCTTAATATTTTTCATTCAACGTTAACTAAAAATATTTCAAAGTTTTTAAAGTGTTATAAATAAACATGAAAACAATTTCTTTGTACAAAGAACTTGTTTTATATAATTGTAAACACAAATATACTAACAAACATTTATTCATTGTATCACTCTAACATATATTTTATGAAGAAATTTTAAAAATCTGGTAACTTTTCATGTTTTTATATTACTTATCATAAGCCCAGTGAATTAATTAGACAAACTGGTAAAATTTGGCAACAGTGCATGTAGCGATAATTTATCAATACCGCAAACATTGTTTGCAAACATTGCTTAGTATATAGTATGTATTATATTACTGAATGTGTTTTTCAGCTTATTAAATTCTCTACTATTTTTCTTCTTTCTAAACTGGTCCTTAACCTAACATTAATCAACAAAACTTAACCTAACCATACTCTTCCATCATACCAATAGTTGTTAATACAGTAATATCTAACAAAACAAAATTTAACACTATTTAACCTATCTAATATACTGAAATATAAATAACTGTAACCATAAAACAAGATTTTTAATTTATCAAAGCTAACATAACAATACCTGATCAAATCTAAGAACATAACAAAACTACCCTAACATATCTTAAGTGGGAATAAAAGGCTATCATTGACAATACAAAGTCATTATCAATTCACATTACATAGCAAAACTTGACCTACCCTAACAATCTGACCACATCCTACAGTATCAATCATATGGAACTATGAATAAATCCAATGTTTCTCAAGTTCTCTACAAATCAATACCATTAACATAAAAAGATCCCCGGCAAATCAATACTGTCAACAAAATACATTCCCTAATATGGCAATGTAACTTAGTATGTTTACCATAAATCATCATAACATACCGAGACTGAACATTACCCAACATATCTAACTTACTAAACTTTGAATAAATTCTAACAATTATAAAATGTAATACCTACCTATCAAAGATACCAGCATTTTGAACTATGAATAATTGCTAACATTAACAAAGTTCTCTACTAAATCTATCATTACCGGCAAAACTTAACCTAACCCTACGTTTCTAACATATCATTGATAGCTAACATAGTAATATCTAACAAAAATTAACATTTCCTAACAACACTAGTATAACCTAACAGATCTAAACCTCCTGAACTACGAATAAATACTAATATTAACAAAGCATCCTACCTATCAATGACACGGTGTATACATACCTATGATAAGCATAACAAACAAGAACATGTACGTATTGCCAAATCCTAGTTATCGTATATAGATGTTATTTCTTCGAAGTCATGCATTGTAATTCATTCTTCTTTCAAGCATTAACTTAATTTAGTGTTCCTTTAAGCTGAAACATTAACATTTTCTTTCCTAACTGTTACTTTAATAATTTTTTTCTTTTTCTTTTGAACATTAACTAAAAAATATTTTTTAAGCGTTATATATTTTTAATAAAAATTTGTTTCATTATTAAATTATTAAATTTTTTTAAAGAGGCTTTTTTTGCAAATTTTAAATATTTTATTAGTAAATTTTGCTTATATTGACTCTAAAGCAGTAAAGCAGTAACGCTGACCACCCTACCCCTTCCACCCTTCTCACATCCCCGTGATCAATTGATTTACTGCTTCATGTAACATATAGCTTTATTTTATGTATTACAAACTCAAATGTTGTATTAACAACATAAAGATAAGTTCCTTGTACAAAATAGAGTAAATTGGAAATTTTTACTAAAAATTTGTGCATTAGTAATAAATTTATGTTTTACTACATCAAAAACTCGATAACATGTGTTTATATAAACAACGCGCCTCAAAATACACATCACTTCACACCATGACCTATGATTTTTCACATATGCATTTTTCATATATGTTAAATAACAAATTTAACTTAAACAAGATTCCGTACTCATAATAACATAACACAAATATGATCATATCCTTTAAAGATGTCTTGCACACCCTAACATACTCTCCTATCTAACAATAATAGGGTTAATCAAATTTAATAACTCAACTGTGTTATCCTAAGGTCTTCTTCTCCTTCACTCATCCTACTAAGGGTACTAAAAATAAAACATTAAAAGTCACCAGATTTTTAAAGTTTCTTCATAAAATATATGTTAAAGTGATACAATGAATAAGTGTTTGTTAGTATATTATGTGCTTACAATTAAATAAAACAAATTCTTTGTTCAAAGACCTTGTTTATATGTTTATTTATAACACTTTAAAAACTTTGAAATATTTTTAGTTAACGTTGAATGAAAAATACTAAGGTTATAATTAATACATATATATATATGATACCTTACAAAAGAGAATATAAATGTTAGCCAATATAATTAGAAAACGTGGTAAATGAATGACGTTCTAGAAATAACAGTTATGTAAACTTTATGACAGCCTTAGGCAGTGATAGTTTAAATGTACTAAGGTAAAATAGTCTGGGTTAGGATAGGTAGGTTAAGTGGAGACAGTTGCCTAATTATCCGATATGTTTCAATCTTTAAAAAGAAAGCCTTTTTCAGTGATAGTTTAAATGTACTAAGATAAAATAGTCTGGGTTAGGATAGGTAGGTTAAGTTATGTTTAGTAAAGTTAGAAAAAGAGATAAATAGAAGTTGCGTTTAAACATGCTAGTGTTTCAATAAATGCAAAATGATACCAAAATATAACGTTAATCACTTAACTAATGGATCATCACGAATGGGGAAAGGGCTATGATTTTGCGTTTTTTTTTTTTATTGATTTGACTTATAAAAGGAATAAAATATTAATAAAAACAAAATGTTTTAAGGAATTTTATTTTATACGCTTACAAAGAACTTACTTTTATGTTGTGTTTACACTAAATGTGTTAAAATATTATATAAAACAGTAAAACAATAGCGCATAGGCGGATGGGAGGGGATGGGGTGGGATGGGGTGGTGTTTGCGCTAATGCTTTACTACTTTAGGGTAATTAAAAACAACAAAACATTTTTAATAAAAATTAAGTGTTTGAATAGAAATTAAGTTTTTTTTAGTAAAAACAAAATAAATAAAATTTTAAAAATGAAAAGTGTTAAAAGGTAAAATTTAAAAATATACAATTAAATTTTTATAAATAAATAAAACTAAAACTATGAATGTAAAATAAAAGTTTTAAAATAAATAAAAACCTTAATCAAAATGTAAATGCCGGATTATATGAAAATAAAAGAAAAATATAAATGTGTCTGTTTGAAAAGAATATGCAAATTATTAAAGTCATAGTATTAACGAAAATATATTTATTTATTAAACGCATAAGACCGAAGCGTAGAAAACGGGTTACAATGCATTACGCTATAGAAGAGCGACACAAGTAGAATTCATTGCGAGTATCTTTCTCCCATGCACACTTATAGGTGTATGTACATATGCTTGTATGTATTATTTATCGGTTAATGGCGTAGCCAGACACCCCTTTGGGGTTTATAACATCTCATAGAGAGGAGGGGCCAGTGTATTCGAACTCAGCACCCTTCATTACATATGGTTTGATGTAATATATATTATGCAAGTCAAAAGTAAATTTTTGATTCAGACATCACACAACTCTGGCATCGATCCTGTCTCGTTTCAGAATCAACCCGATTCCGACTCTTTCTCTGACTCCAACTCTGAGTAATAGGTTATAAGAATAATTATTATTTCAAATTCGTATAGGGACCATAACGGAGGTATAGTGTATTTATATCTACATTTATACGTCAATAAATATATTAGCTTATTATTTTTTAAAAATAAATAAAAACTTTAAACAAAAGAAAATATAATAGTTTAGGTTTACAAAACAGTTTAGGTTTACAAAAGAAAATGTGGAAATATAAATTTCAGGTTAATAGAAAATGATTTACTCCCAATATTATAGTTAAAGTTATGCTTATAGTTATGCTTAAAGTTTTGAAAACGAGTTACATGAAAAGAAATTAAAAAATATAAATATACCCGTTTCAAAAGAAAATTGAGTATGCAAGTTATTAATGGAAAATATATTTATTTATTAAAAGTACGGTCGAAGCGTAGAAAACGGAATACATTGCATCACTTTATAGAATAGAATTCAGTGCAAGTATATTTATGCGTTCGAACTCCAATATGGCTCGTTTTCGGGCGCACGCGTCGGTTTCGCGCCGGGGCACGCGCGCTTTCTCGTGGTGCATTCCCGCAATCCGTTAAACAAAATAGGACTGACCATGGTGACCACCACTACCAACATTGCTAGAGAGTTGAAACCAGTTTATTCGGTCTAAAAACCCATCATTACAAAGGGTTTAATGTAGCATACGTTATGCAAGTCAAAAGCAAGTTTTGGATTCAAGCACCGCACAACTCTGTCTCAGCTTACACAGCCTAGATTCTGACTCCGCTTCAGAGTCGGGCCGACTCCTTCCTCTGACTCCTTCCTCAGCTATGCACTCTGTTCTTTATTTTTTTTTCTTCTGGGACCTCCTCCCGGGGGCTCTCAGATACCCCGTAGGAACTTGAAACCCTCAAAATCAAGTTCTACTGGCTCGTAAACATTTGAATAGGAACCCCACTTTGATTATCATATGCTTATTTCAAGATTCGGCTTCGACTCCGGTTCAGTGCTTCGCATCAAGAGCCTACTCAGGATCCGACTCCTTCTCCGACTCCTATTCCTTCGCAGAAACCTTTCGGCTGCTTATGTTTTCGTCTACCTACTTCCATAAAACAAACAAGAAAAACCTTTGGGGGTCAATTCCACTAAGTTCAAGTTCAAAAACTCAGAAAATGGTTTTCCAGACATAATAGAAGGTCTCACCGACCTTAGAAACCTATACTTAGACACATAAGTGTCAAAATCTAATGCTATTAGGGGAAATTCCCAAGTCAACTCCCTACATGACTTAAATTTCCTGCCGGTCTGAAGATCCGAAATCCTGATCCTCAGTCCTAAAAACAAGCCTTTGTCACTGATGTGCAGTGTTGTCACTGGAAAAATCCCCAAACTCTTCCGCAGTTGGGAACCTTGACCAAATCAGCTGATGTCATAACTTGGAAACGTGTTGTCAATCTAGGAAACGAGTTCCCCGACCTTGGAAACCCCTAATTTGACGCCTCAAGTGTCAAAAGCGATAAAAGGTACCAAAAAGCACAAAAAGGTAACAAAAAACATTCGTCTGGTGCCGAATATTCGTTGGCTGTCGAAATCGCAATCTATACTACCACCGTCATTGCTTCCTTCTTCAACAGAAGACCTTCCTTCCTTCCATATTGTTCCTTAAATGTTCCAATTTTCTACCACTTTATCCCTCTAATCTAATAATGCTTCCAGCTCCTAACAAATCATTCTCTCCATTTACTCATCTTCAGTAAAAATCTTTCCTCCATTTCCATTTATTACTGATCTGAATGCTCAATTGGCAAAACTATCTTTATTTATTCTGAACAGATGACCATACTATCTCAATACTCTTTGCCTAAGGTTTTAAATTTCTGCTCATATACCTTCATTTTACTAACAATCCCTTTTGTATCCCATTTCTAATTTATAGGTCATGTTTCAACTCATTTCACAATGTATTTTATAATTAATCTTTCCCAAATCGTCTTTTAAGGTCGTTTATAAACTGTTTACTATTTCAGTTCCAATACTAATCCTAAAACATTAAAGACATGACACCTACTCATATCCTTTTCCTCTCACTTTTAAACCTTTCCGCTTCCCATTTATCTTCCCCCGCAACCTTTTATATTCAGTCTTCATTCATATTGATCATTTAACTATTTCCTGCCTTCCCGGATAGAATTTAAATCCCTTTTCGATAGCATCATTCAAAATCTTGAAAACCTCCTGCAATTTCTTTTGAAACAGCTAGCAGCTAGTATTACCCGCAAACTAAAGTAAGTTCATATCCCACCTACCACCCATCAATAGCAGGTAAGAGGATTGTTATTACTGTCCAATACAGATGGAGATGTTACAGATGTTACAGATGGAGATGACATTAAGTTAAGGTAAATTAAAATTAGACGAAAACTTACCTATACTTTTTAAGTAAACTACGGGAGGCCTCAAATTCTAAATTTTCAAGTCAGTCTTAAGGCGCCCTAACCTTGAATATAACAACCTAGATGATAAAAATAAACACATTTAAACTTTCCCACTTGACATAACTCAACATAAAGCAAGAAGCTGATAAAGCAATCAAAGGAAAAAATGTATCTATTTTATTATTTTGAATTTTCTCGGATCAAACAGCATGCCTCGATAATGTAAAAATAACCCAAACAAATTTTGCTTTGTATGTGGCTGTTTCACAACAACAAAAACAACGAACAATTACAACAGACCTTAAGAAAATATACAATATGTATTTTGGTTGTCCTTTAGGTGACCGAGATAAAGCATGGGCGCCTCATCAGATTTGTTCACCTTGTTCAAACGGATTACGCAATTGGTTAAATAAAAAGAAAGTTTCAATGCCGTTTGCTATACCCATGATATGGAGAGAACCAAGAGATCATTATGAAGACTTTTATTTTTGTAGTGTGAATCTACAAGGGTTTTCTGCATAAAACAAACATCATATTGTATATCCAAACCTTGATTCGGCACGTAGACCAGTCCAACATAATGAATCACTGCCCATTCCAATTCCTTCTGATGATGGGCTAGCTTCTATTGCAAATGCAATGGATGGTGAAGAAGGAGCAGTTGGTGGCATTCCTGGACAGTCGGTAGATCCAGATTACACGATAGAAGAAAGCCATTTTGAGACAAATCTCTTTTGTCAAGAACAGTTGAATGATCTTGTTAGAGACTTATCTCTATCGAAAGGGAAAGCAGAAGTTCTCGCCTCAAGATTAAAGGAGAAAATTTTACTTGAGGAAAATGTTCTCATCAGTTACTACCGAAAGAGGAATTTTAACTTAACAGCATACTTTACAGTAGATGGTCCTCTTTGTTATTGCCACGATATAGATGGATTATTCCTTGATTTGTCTCAGACACATATAGCATCTGAGTGGCCGGTTCTTTATAAATTCTCTCAAAGCACGATGAAAGATGCAGTTCGAGCCACTAGCCTTCTTTAGGTTCATAGGCCCATTCGGCAATCTCAAGGGACTTATGAACAATATGGAATAACTGCTTAAAGCAGTCAAATATCACAGTCATCAACAAATGAAATCTATGCGAGATCTGAAAAGTTATAGGCATGTTAATGGGAATGCAAGCTGGATTAACAAAATATTGTGGCTTTCTTTGTCTCTGGATAGTCAAACTGGCTACGATGAGCACTATGTTAAAACGTGATGGCCTCTAAAGACTACATATTCCCAGGAGGCAAGCAGTGTCCAGTCTGTTCCCTTGGTTGATCCCCAAAAAAATTTTTCTACCGACCATCTCAAACCTTGTTTTTAATAGAGGAATTTTGTAAAGCAATGGGGAAAGTGCATTCCAGAGGGGTTCAATACCTTTACCAGAAATTTCCGAAAGTTGGTACAGAAAATTGATGGATGGAATTTTGTTGGACCACAAATCAGGGAGGTTTTAAAAGACATGGATTTTGAAAAGGCTCTCGGTCCTCTTGAATTGAGAGCGTGGCTTGCTTTCAAATGGATATGAAAAAACTTTCTTGGAAATAAGTCTTCTCAATATAAAAGTGATATTGAGAACCTTCTTGATGCTTATAAAGAAATGGAATGTAGCATGTCTTTGAAAATGCATTTCCTTCATTCACATCTAAACTTTTTTTTCCCAATCATCTTGGCGCAGTAGGTGACGAACAAGGAGAGCGCTTCCTTCAGGACATTAAGACTATGGAAGCTCGATATCAAGGATTTTGGAACGAAAGCATGATGGCTGACCATTGTTGGATGCTATATCATGAAAATCCAGACCAAAGCTTATTAAAAGAAAATCACAAATACGCTTTAAGGGCTTTTTGTTTAGTAAATTTTAATTATGCAATAAGTTTATTTATATTCTTTATATAAGTTCTATTAATTTTTGTAATATGAGTGTATAATGTATAATTAAGTTCATGGAAATAAATTCTTTGCGTGAAATTTGAATATTTAAAACCTTACAATTTCAAAACAAAAACACAAAAATAATATTTTATCTTTATTTCAAAGACTTTACGTGATAGAGAAAAACTGAAGCCAGATTTGGAATCAGCGTCAAAAGTGCATTCAGAAAAGTGTGATTTGGTCAGTGTCGACCAGTGTTTTTTAAAGCTTGCTTTCACACTATGGTTTCGTAACATCTGTTGGGTGTATTCTTCCCTTTCCTCGTGATTTGTAAAGTGTAATAGAATAGAGTTCCGGTCAATTGGAGTATAAGAAAAGCCTATGGAATTATTTACAACTTTGAGAGGCTGTAACTTATTTTCCTAAAGACGCCAGCCACTTTTTTTTATATACTTCATTATATTTTTTTAGAGTCGATGATATGATTTTTATACAAATCTGTGATGCCGGGGTTCTTTCCGACCTTTATCACACACACACACACACACACACACACACACACACACACACACACACACATCACATATATATATATATATATAATATATATAATATATTATATATAAATATATATATATACTATATATATATATATATATATATATATATATATATGATATATATATATTTAGAGGGTGTAGCGGATATCCGCATCCGCATCCGCGTATGCGGATATTCCGCATCAATTTTCACTATCCGCATCCTCAACCTCATCCGCATTTTCATTATCCGCATCCGCAACCTCATCCGCATACATTTTTGCGAATAGCGGATAGTATTCATCAATGAATTATTATGAGTTTCCAATTAGAACTACGCTTATATATATAATACTTAATATTATATATATATATATATATATATATACTATATATATATATATATATATATTATAATTATATATTATATATATATTATATATATATATATCATATATATATATATTATATATATATATATAATATATAGTATATATATAAGTATATTAAAAGTAACGGACTTCAAGGATCACAGAAACAGTCAATGCTGGAGATAGATAATCCATTTCAAAGTCTGCAAAATCTTTTTCATCTGTCCATTTGCAACTTTTCTATCCCTAGATACAAAACAAAATTTCTTGAATCACGTGTTTCACAGACTGTAAAAATTAATTTGGGATGCCTATGCGATGAAAATGCTGCAAAGGCGAACTATCACTAGCAATAAAAAGCAAAAGATCACAGAAACAGACACGCAATTACCATCTATTAGCGATACATTGCGAATCCATGAACGTTTTTGGCTTCTAGCACAAATCTAGGCAGCGATGGTCAGGTCAAAAGACATATCATTAACAGAAGCAACTCAAAAAGAAAAAGACTTGAAAAAGCTAATATGCCTCTGCTTTAAACCATAGTAATTGTAAAACTTTTTCCAAATCTTTCAGAAGTCACCAGGAAAAAAAATCTTAGCAAAGCCCTTTAACAAGTGTGGCTAGTGAGCGTCTTTCAGTGGTGCAGATCTCATTTACGACGAAAGAGAAGCAAACTCCTCTGGAAGGGCTCTGAAGCTTTTGTATTGAAAAACATAATTTGAAATTATTATTAAAAGTATTAATATATATAACCTTTTCCAAATGGATGGAGGTTGGGAAAGGGGTTGGTGGGTGGCAAAAGAGTTGGGTCCAAGCGTACTGCACTCTGGTAATACGGTATATATATATATAGTAGTATATATATATATATATTTATATATATATATATATATCTATATATATAACTATATAATTATTATATATATTATATATATATCTATATATATATTATCTATAAATATATATAGTATAATTTATATAAGTATATATATATATATATATATATATATATATAATAATATATATAATATATATATATAACTAATAGTATAATGATATATATATAGCTATATAATATGTGTGTGTGTGTGTGAAGTAATCCTGTGGCAAAACTCTAAAAACTTATACTATCCGCTCTATCCGCATCTGCAATCCGCGTAGTGATTTTTACTATCCGTCGTCCGCATCCGCGGATAGTGAAAAATCACTATCCGCATCAGCATCGAGATAGTGAGAACATCACTATCCGCTACACCATCTAATATATATATATAGTAATATATAATAGTAAATATATATATATATATATATATAGTATATTATATAATATATATATTTATATAATAATTATATATATTATATATAGTATATATATATTATATAGTATATATATATATATATATAATTATATATAATATTACTATAGATACTGTATATAGAGTACTAATGATATAATATATTAGGGTTAATCCAAAAATGAACTTTACATTTTCATCACTCCAACTTCCTAAACTTTTTACATTTGACGAGAAAATAAGAAGAAAAAAACTTAAATTTGGAAGCAATTCGAAAATATTTATATTTCGTGATGAGAGTACTGGCACTGAAAAGACCGATGAGGAGAATAGGAAAGTATCATTAAGTATTATTTTCTTTTTAATTTTAGATGTTATAAATTGACGTCATAATGCCAGTAGAACAATATATAGTTTGTTTGAGGTATATTGATAATAGAAAAGGCTGGTACTATCTGAAATCTGGTCTTTATTGTTGCCTCTTCTTCTTCAGGTCTCCTTTGTCGAATATGTCATTCAGCTGTGAAAAATATGAAGCATCACATTCGCCGATTGTTACTCCTTACTTTAATTAATTACATTCGACAATCCTTACTTAGATTTATTTTTTCTTATTTGAAGATTATTTCTGAATATCATCAGCAAGTACCTAAATATAATGTGGGCAAAGATCTTTTTTATCTTTTATCTTAAATGTGACGATAAAATTGTTGGTACAGAGTTACTCTCTGCCTGATAAGTGCTCAGTGTTTTATTGTTTCATCATGTTAAATTAGGAAAGACGCTGAAAACAAGCGCTGAAGTGGTTTGGGAATAAATTGATAGTTTTTGGTCGATATGAAGAATTCCTACTAGGATGGAAGATCATTGTATTAAGAAAATTATTGATCTGCGCAACGACAGGAAGCTCATAAAGAAAAGTAAACAATGGAAGAGGGAAACGCAGATAAATAAGAAATAGGCATTTAAGATCCAGCTTAAGAATCTGTCCGATGGATATAATTCGAATTGAAGAAAACTGCTTTCTTGATGTGCATATCGAGAACCAAAAAGGCATGATGTCATGGTCTCCGTTGAAAGAAAGCAAAAAATCGAGAAGTTGGCTCCAAAACGAAAGTTTCAAAAAGAAAAGATTTGTGAAATTTCAGTGTTACAGACAGTGTAAGTGGCATCATCACACTCAATCAGAAACAATTTTTGGTGATGCGGAAACCCAAGCAAATAAAAAGACGTTCATCGACCGAAAGAGCAGAGCAGATCATCAAGAGTTTACTTACATCTGCTTCTTGTCTGCAATTTGACAATTCAAAACTCAGCGATCGTAAGGCAACTGCCATCCTCAAGGAGCTAAATAAGACTCTCAGAAGAGCTTAGCATTACTCGCACCTTCATCAAGCAACATCGCGAGGAAAATCGAAAAAGGTTTAATGAAAAATGAGTTTCTGAAAGTCCCATTCTTCATTCAATGAGATGGCAAGCTTGTCCAAGATCTGTTGGTCTCAAACGAAAAAGTGGGCCGATTTGCAGTTGCTATCAGCGTTACAAATAACGAGCAAAAGCTTCTTGCAACTCCAAAGCTTCTTTCTGGGAAATGTAGTGAGCAAGAAAATAATGTAGTGAAACTTGTGTATGAATGGAAAATGACAAAATATGTTATTGGAGTGTGCTTTGATGCGACTGGTTCAAACAGTGGTCTACTTACTATTAGGTCCTTCTGTTTGATTTGAACTAGATTTGAAAACAAACTTGCTATTTTGATTGTGGACATCAAATAATGAAAGTAATGATGAATGATGAAAGGGATCTTTAATATTTATTATTGATTCTCATTAAATGCAAATATTGATAATTTTTAAAATTTTCTAGAAAAATGGTGTGACATTTACATATCCTACAATGATGCATATCTAGAAAACAAAGAACTTCTACAGGTTATCAGTAATGATGAAAAATATAATATTCTTGATGTCGATCGTAATACGCTGAAAATTAAAAAATATTTAAACCACTATAAATAATTCACTGAATAATCTATTCTTTTTCTAGGAGAAAAAATTCCCGAATACCAATTTAAACGTCCAAGAGCACCTATCTAGAGCTTCTTCAGAAACTATGTCATTACCACAACATAAAAATTCGAGGAATATTTATGCTGCATATGTTGACATTAACACTGTTTGACTATTCTGTTTCGATAGAAACACAAAAGTTGATTTGAAAGCAATGGAGGAGAGAGATGGGAATCAAGAATGTCCTAAACTTGCGCTCGTATCATAAATTAACTTTTAAACTTTAGGTTCTTTGACTTCCATTAATTTTCTGAAGCTTCAATCGAACCTTCAGATCAACACAGCATTTTCAAAGAAATATCCTTTAACAAGGAATTCAAATAAGGATTTCCATTTGGCTTTATAAAAGAAACAATGACATTAACGAGCTTGATGATGCTCTTATTGAAGGTTACTTTGGAAAATACTCAATTAATGAGAAATTGCTTTGGTACTTGTTGCATGTTGTTGAACAGCACAGAAAAAGGTAACAAAAACCTTTTAAGCAGACACCAGGGAGTGGACAACAGTGATTGGTGTGATCCACCATGTCCCCCCCTTCCACTAAAGCGGATAGTACACATCAAGGATGGTGGAGACACACAGGACAATCTAAAACAATTTCAAGTTCATGTAGCCAACTCTATATGATATCCAAATGGGCTCAAATTTCCTTACATATATTTTTTTATGAGGTAGAACAAATTTTAAGGGTGAGAGTAAAATATTTTAAATAAAATTAAAATTTTTCACTAAAAGGGGTGAACCAACATATATATATATATATATATATATATATATATATATATATATATATATCCCTTGTGTATATATCATATATAATATTATAGCCTATATATATATATTAATATATAATATATATATATATTATATATAATATATATATATATATATATATATATATATATATATATATAATATAATATATATATATATATATATATATTATCCCTGTGTGTTGTGTGGGAGAGAAAGAATTTCCCCAACCTACGTTCTGCCTGTCATAAGAGGCGACTAAAAGGACAGTGGTAGCTGGGATAGGGTTCCACTACGACTTATTTCATACATGTTCATACAAGCCTCAGATTTCTGGTGTTTGAGCACCCTACTCCCAGTTATGAAGAGGCAAGGCACAGCTGATTCATGATGATGCTGATATATATATATATATAATATATAGTATATATATATATATATATATATATAATATATATATATATATATATATAATATATACTATATAATATATATATATATATATATATATATATATATTTATATATATAAATTTATAATTCTTAGTTTAGTTTCCAGGTAAGGACTATCTGCCTGTCAGTCGTTCCATCCTCTCTCCAATTTCCTTGATCTGTGAATACGTTTCTCCTCTTCAACTCTTCCAAGTCCGAAAAGCTGTCTCTCAAGCATCACCTCCACCTCATCCCTCCACTCCTTCTAGGTTTTCCTCTTTGTCTACTTCCCTCTGGCCTCGAACACCTCTTCGCCACCCTTCTGTCATTCATTATATCCAGGTGACCCAGCAGTCTTACCCGAGTGTTTTCTATCTTTTTTATGATGAAGCATACCTCCCCTCTCTCTCTCTCTCTCTCTCTCTCTCTCTCTCTCTCTCTCTCTCTCTCTCTCTCTCTCTCTCTCTCTCTCTCTTTCTCTAACTAGTTCATTTCTTAGTTTATCTCTTCTGGTCTTTCCCAGCATTACTCTAAGCAAAAGGGGTCTCATTTCAGTGACCTATATTTTTTTTACTTCTTGTCTTAGTGGTTGTCCTTCAGCACTCTTCATCCATCAATATCGATATTAGAATGATCTCGAAAACAGCTTTCTTTGCCACTAGAGGCATGTTCACGTCCTTCAGAAAGAAAGCTCCCACACATCTTATTCTCTCTGCAATGTCACTATCCATACCTCTTCTTTCTCCGAATACACTTCCAAGATACTTTAATGATTCAACTTCCCCTATACTATTAAAATCGATATGATTATTTAGTCTTTCTCTATCACTCTGCTCCCTCCTCACCATCAGGATCACAATTTTGTCCTTATTCATGCTTAGACAACTCTCTTAAAGTAATCATAATATCTTTTGAGTGGGGTGTCGAAATCTTCTCTTCTCACACTCCAGAATGCAATATCATCTACGTACGCAAAAATATCACACTCCGTTTCTGTTTCCCATCTGTCTTTGAATCTCCGTATAATTTTGTTTATATAAACCACAGACTAGAGGTGACAACACAAAACCTTGTTTAATTCTCGTTTTGACCTCGAATCACCTCTCATTTTCATGTCAAGAACGGACTGTGAATTAAAATAGCTTATACAAACTCTTGACAATTCTCAGCAGTTCTTGTGATATTCCGAATTCTATTTCCATAAACTTTCACAATTTACCTTCTGCAGATCTATAAAAGTCGCATTCACCCAGATATTACGCTCATTTGTCTTCTCCATTATATACCTCTGCCTTTTCTATAACAATGCTGTTCTTCACGAAATTGTGGCTCAAATCTCTCCTCCTTTAACCTCTTCTGTATCATATTTTCGAATACCTTTACTACATGCGTTAATCACCACACCCCCCCATCACACTACCACCCTCTCCCCCTACCCCCGACCACCCCCCCACACTCCCCCCACCCCCGCTTTCTCCCTCAACACAAATATCCCATCGCCATATTCCTTCTCCTTTCCATTGTGAATTTACTCTGCTTGCATGGACGAGCGCGGACGGCTGCTCCTAAGAGCTTTCCTCTCCTCAGAGAAACAACGCGGGAGACTCCCTCTCTCTCTCTCTCTTCTCTCTCGCATGAATGAAACAAGTCATTTTAATTACTTGACGGGAGGCCAAAATATATATACACTACACTTTATTTATTAACACCAATGAAAGGGAATTATATAATACTGACAGAAGACGTTTACTTTAATTACTGTCTCTTTCATTTACTTCTCAAATTCCCTTTTCATTTAACGAGAGCCTATTACAATAGTTAACCTAAAAACAATCTTTTTTACGATAATAAAAGAACATTAAAAATCCTCAAGAACCAACGACCCATTCACAATAATACTTTCGAAAAATTTGAACCCTATTCACTATGGCGTCATAAAATAATGACGTACTTGGTTGCAAAAACAAACAAGTGATGTCGTCAGCAGATTTGGGAATACCTCTTCACTCTTACGGAATTCAGTAGTTTTCGACGGATAAAGAGATATATATCAAGATCCGTGATATTGTTTCTTCTTCTCTTCTCACTTGTCTCGGTGCAAAGAAGACGGATTTGAACGATGGATGTTAAACTAGCGGTCATTTATTAGTTTTCATTTTTTAAAAACATTTAGACTTTATTTTTTTTCTTTTCCCTTTGTTCATTATGTAGTATATATATTATATATATATTATATTATATCGTTAATATATATATATATATATATATATTATATATATATATATTAAATATATATATATATAGTATATATAATATATCTATACAATATATATATAATAATATATATATATATATATATAATATATATATAATATATATTATATACTATGATATATATAATATATATATATATAATATATACATATATATCTAATATATATATATACATATATATATATATATATATAATATATATTATACATATTATATAATAATATATATTAATTATATTATATTTATATATTATAAGTATTCAATATATATATATCATATATATATATATAATATACTATATTGATATACATATGTACTTTTTGTTTGTAGGCGTTATTTGGATTATTTAATATTTTAATGTATGTAAACAACACCTTTCATTATTATTAAGAGAACATAAATTAAAATGGCGGAATAATAAGAAAATTGAACTGAACTCGCCACCCAAACACAACCTTTATCGGCTAACTTTACTGGATTTTACTATGACTGTAATTCTATAACGGTCATGCGCATCTCTGTGTTCCGTGTTTTCTAACGTCGTAGGTCCAAGAACACTTTATACTTTTTCAAAATTTAATATTCAAATTCATTTTCTTCCTTTTAGTTTTTAATTATTTCCCTTTTGTTACATTTATATTTAGTTTATTAGTTTTCTTTTTTATTTTATAATAATTGTATATTTTAATTTACTTCGGTTAACGAAGGTGGGGGGGGGGGCATTTAAGGTCGTCGACCTCATTTTTACTTGATTTTTGTTCCTTGAATCACAACTTCCGTTATGTGAGGTTATAGGATTAAGGGTTATAACGTGAATAAAACTAACTAAAGGGGTATCGATAAGCAATTTTATGTGTATGCCCATTCTTTTGTGCATTAATTCCATTTTAATGCTTGTTAATTTAGTTTTCCAAAATTTGCAAGAATTACGAATTTGTGTTCACTTTCTATGATTATTTCATGATCGGATGAAAAAAAATAATCAAAAAACAAATCCACAAATCATGGCTTTGTGGTAAAAACTCTCAATACCTCAAATTACCCAACTCACACCAACAATTCAAAAAACCGCAGGCATAAAAACATCCTTACAACGCGGTACATTTCTTTCATTAAATATTCTGGGGAAAGTAAATACTCTGTTATTTCCTACTTCCAATGTAAATAGCCAAGGAATAACGCCGATATGAAAGCCGATGTTCATTTTAATGACTCCAAAAGCCCTAGCATATAACGATGGCTTATACCTTCCTTTTAAATTTATATATTATTATTTTCTTTATCATTAAATATTATAATTATCATGCTATATTATCCTATTTCTGATTATTATTAGTTTAATATTATTATTAATTATTATTGATTTATTTCATTATTATATTATTATTAATTTCATTTATTATCTTATTATATTAAAAGTTTAACTTATTTATTATTTAATATTGATTTTAACAAAATTTTTTTTTTGTTATTAGTATCAATGGGACTTTAAAGCGAGGAACAAGGTCTGTGATGACACACTTCAAACCCTTTCAGCAGTTAATGTTGTGTGTTAATGCATTTATTATTAATTATTATTATTATTATTATTATTATTATTATTATTATTATCATATTTATTATTATTATAGATTTTTCTTTTCTATTATTTTATTATTATTATTATGCTGTTCAAATACTCACTTGTAAGAAAAGCATTTCAAAGTATATATTTTGGATAATGAGAAATATTTATTACTTGTTTTCTTAATCATTGAGCAAGATGGTTCTTCACTATTTTTTAAAAGAACTGTCTGATTCTAGATGGAAAGCTCCCAAAATACCAATGTTAATTAGAAATTGAAAATGTCTTATAAAGGATGTACACGTGATGTCTTGGACCAATTGAAAATAATTTGAAGAAAAATTTAATTTGGAAAGGATGTTGTGCTGTATCAATGATATTGGAAGTTAATGAATTTTAAGCAAAATTTACTTTTTTATATTTTGATGGATCAAAAGATATAATTACTTACATTAGAAGAAAGAAAAACTACAAAATTATAGAATAATTTATATTCCTTGTGAAGCTAAAAATTATGGGAGTGTATTTTGTTCCGACATACAACTTGAACTGTGAGTGACTGCCATGTCAATCTTGAAGAATCTGATTTTATATTTGCATTTATATGTATGCTTTTAGGTTACGAAATTTCGAAAAGTAGAGGTTAAATCTATCTTCGACACCTGTGTCTGGCGTCATAAACCTCATCCGGCAGAAAGTACTGTAAATATATTTTATGAGTAGCTCTATCGCCGCTACAATTTTGCTACATGTCGGTATCGCCTGCACATTTCATAATAACTTTTACAACCTCTTGTTATTGTTGTTTCGAAATATTAAAAAAAAAATAGATAAACTGAAGAGCCTACACTCCAAGGTGTTAAAAGACCAGCCAACACGCTCAGTTATTCGCTTCATTTCTGCGCAGGCAATATTGCACAGGTATGCATGAGCCGTTCGGTTGTCTCTACACTACTCCATTTGCCTATATTAATACATTAGTTCGATCGTAAATTAAAATAAGTGAAGAAGTACTCTGTATATTTGCGTAGATGTAGGAACGTGCGCTGAAGGCGGAAATGGTGTAGGGACTTGCTATTGAAGAAACAAAAGTATACTTACAAATTTGATATCTGACCCTTGCGAAAAGAAAACAAATAAATTTGCCGATCAAAACTGTATTAAGGACGAAGAAAACTCAACCACAGAGAAATAAAATAAGAGCAATATTGGCAAAGAATTTGAGCCACGTAGCTAAAATCAAAAATTCGGATATTGATGTGGAATTCAACGATCAATTCGATATATTTTTTGTCAAAGAAGAGATGTTATCTGAGGTAATACCGAAACGAGGTTATACGACTGAAGCAAGCTCTTATTTTGTTCAGAAGAGTCTAACCATTGATAGTGATTTAGGATAAAAAGTAGATATTTATTAGATCTGGCTTAGATAATATTTATTGTTGAAGAAGTGAGAGAGGATAAAGAATGTTAATAATAAAAAAAATGAGTAAAGTGTTAGAGACAAAAAAAAAAAAAAAAAAAAAAAAAAAAAAAAAAAAAAAAAAAAAAAAAAAAAAAGTATAATTATTTGCGAATGACTAAACAAAAATATCTGCAATTGCTAAGTTTAGTTACTCCCATCATTAAAAAGCAGGACACTTTATGAGATCTCCTACAAGTTCTCATTAAAGAAGCTATGAGGATTTAAATTTACCACCATTATCTCGCGCCCAGCATTTAGATTAATAATGGCAGATACATATACGGAGCTCATTATGCAGCATTAAGCAAACCTTATCTAATGATAATATAAGACACATGCGATTATGTATTCATAAGTTCTTCATAATCACATTTTATTAAGCACCATATTATACGTTTACGGAAACGTTTGAAAAGATCTACAATTAAATAGATCAGAGTTGATTTAAAAGTTTCATTTCTTTTATTAGTTTTTTCCTAGGTATAATGGGGAAAACCCGTTTGTCCACTTGAAATATTTTTTTTTTTTTTTAACCTAAATCGTAAATGATAAACAGTGATGTGGAGTCATATATATTATATATAATATATATATATATTTATATGATAATATATATTGTACTAAAAATATATATATTCTGATACTCAACTATAGATCGTTCGCTTATATTTAATATAATATAATATAATCTATTATATAATATATATAGTATATATAAAATTAAATAATAATATATTAAATATATATATATTATATAGAATATATATGATATATATAAATTGATATATATATATATATATATATATATATATATTTTCCTCGCGTAAAAGGAGCGTGTAGGATTGCTCAACAATTTTTCAAGTTTGGTTTGTCCTCTTTTTATATAAGTTAATTCTACAATTAACCAACCATTCACTGCTCAATTTGAAAAAAAAATGTCAAAATATTTCAAATCGTGTGTTATTTCACAGATTTTTATATTTTTGTATTTCATTTTATTTTCCTAATTAATTAATATTTTGTGAAGCAATATAATTGTTCAAAAAGTTCAAAATTCAATCATTTCATTAATTTAACAAAGAGTAACATCAGAAATATTAAGTAATAGTAATTTTTTTTAACCAATTCTCCTGATTTTTTTTTATTTTTTATTTTGCTGTGTTTCAAGTACCATAATTTAAAAAAAAAAAAAAAAATTTTTTTTTGTGTATCAAGCATCATGATTTTTTAAAAACAATTTTTATTTTTATTTTTTTTGTGTCAAGCATTATGATTTTTAAAAACATTTTTAATTTTATTTTTTTCGCATGTCAAGCATTATGATTTTTAAAAATATGGAATTTTTATTTTTTAATAACATTAAAAAAACAAAAAAAAAAACACAAACAGACAAACAGATCAATCAAACAGGTCTAGCAAACTAACGCTATCGGGTGGAAGTGATTCATTTATCTAAAAGTTAACTGTCATTTTTCTAAGACGGTAGCAGAGTTCTTTAATATATATTTATACTTTTTATAATTCTAAATAAATTTAGCTTATTTGTTTTCTTAAATAATTAACTACAATATTGTACATTACAAACCTATTACGTCTGCAATAAATATGGAGTCATTAGCAGATGACTAACAGTAAACACGCGAGTTGGATGGGTTTAGGCTTTAGGTAGTCTAAATGTTTTTCCCAGAAATTTTTATGAGTGTTATGCAAAAGAAAAATTTCATTATAATGCATATGAGGAATTAAAACCTCATCGCCAATTAATTTTGTGTCTAAAATTTAACAAAATTCTCAATCCCAAAACGTTTCTCAAACTACACCCATTAATACTAATGTGAATATACATTTGCGACGAAGCCATTAATCGTAAACCAGCGATGTTTATTTACAATAGTGAGTTTAATGTTCGGATAAAGCATTTAGTATCTTCACATATTACGGCAAAAGGGGAAATTTTGCTGAAAAATGTTCACAATCACGCGAGAATCAACTGTTGGAAACGTGGAATTCAATTTGAAGGGTTATGAACGGTCAATTTTCCTCTTCTGGAAATGAGTTTATGGAGATATGTGTTCGTTGCTTTATCGTTTTATTACTTAAATTATTAACCTCGAACCGGTTCAGCATTTTGAATAAAATTCTCAGCAAGAATAAATATATATATATATATACTTATAATAAATATATTTATATATATATTATATATATATATATATCATATATATATTATATATTATATATATATATATATATATTATAATAATATATACCTATATACTAAATATATATATATTTATATATATATTATAATATATATATTATATAATATTATATATATATATCATTAACGCGCTCCTTTTAAAAAAACTGATATGGGTTTCTACTTTGGGGACTCAGCCGCCGCCCGGTTCTAACCCCCCCCAAGGGCTCCTAACAATGCAATTTCTTACAGAAACCCGCCACAGTTATCTTTCTGACAGGCAACGGAAATCAATTCTCCTGTATTGGTAGGAGTAATTACATATCAGGGGGAATCGAGCTCCAGATCTCTCCTTAAAAGGTAAGGTCTTACAAAGGGTGCTTTCAACGGGTAAAGAATCGGAATCCGATTCGGCGTCACTGTCGAATTATCATCAAGCCAACATTATAACTCATGCCAATTTTTTTTTAAAAAAATCTACGTAATCCGATATAAAGTGGGAAAGCTCTCTTGGTTGCACATCATTTTTTTTAACGAATGCATGAGTGGAAAATAAATAAATATAAAATAATAATTATATATTACGTTCAGTATTAAAGGTATGTTAGAGTTTTTAGGCTCAGTTTACTAGATTAAAACTTATATATAGGTTAAGTAAAGGTTACTGAGTTTGCCTTATTGTACTTCAGATATTTGACTTTTTTAATAAATATTTTTAGAAGGTGGAAGGCTGCTTTAATAACAAAGTCTCAATTTGACTTTAGGCATTTTCACCTCAGTTTTATGAATGGCGTGCGAACACCATTTCAACAATAGATACTGTTATGAAGGTGGAGGCGGATAAACGACATGATCCCACAGGGTCTTCTAAAATATTCTTTGAAAAAATTCTATCAACCGTAACTCATTACACGACTGTCCCACTTTAATTCCTGCTTAACCATCTTTCCGCTCCAATCAGCAACGGAGATTGTACTGTTGAAATTTTTTCTAAACTTTAACTGGGACAGAACGAAAGACCTCTGCCTCTAGAATCGGTTAGTCTAGCCACTACCCTAGTATAGACTAGTAATGGCGAGTAATGATTTAGAATTTTTACTCTTTTTAAATGTTTTCTATATTTTAGATATTTTAAAATAGTTTCTTTAATATTTATTTTATGAGCAAAATGCTTAGAAATAAATTTATTAATCTTGTAAAATTCCATAAATTTCTCATTTTAATTATAATTATAAAAACCGTAAATCATTTCATACGTCTAAATAACTTAGATGATCTCTACCTGCCGCCTCAAGCATTCTACGAATTTCACCACATTTTCTTCCATTCATGCTCTATCTGGAAATCCCGCGCCTTACACCTTCCCTTCATCCTTCATTCGCGTTGGAGTTCGCTAAGAGATAAGTGGTGTTATTCCCGTGTTGAATAAAATCAGAAATCCATCATTAAAAAAAAAAAGAAATCAAGACTAGAGGTCGTTAAATTTTTGGTTGGTACGTAGATAAAAAAAAAATTATTAAAAATGAATATATATATAAAATTAAGAAACGTAAAGAAATCCACTGGATTTTCTGAAAATCTGCTTGGAGCCGGAAGTAAGAACGACCCAAATAAATTCTATTTTTAAATGTTGTTGGATGGAGCGGAAAGATCGCTTAGGCCGGATTTAAAGAAGAATTTCTTCAGCATCTTTAAAGAATCTTAACCGTCACATTGCTGCTTCAGAACCTTTCAAGAATTTTGTTCTTTTTTAATGGAAAAACTCTTTGCACCTTGCGGTCGAAAGTTCTAAAACTACTGCTGGCATTAAAAGATAGCTAATCTCATGCCGTATCTTTGTCCACCCATCTCGCCTATTTCCCTTCTGAGGAGATAAGCGTGTGAACGTTCTCTGCGTCTCTCTCTCTCATCTCTCGTTTCTTCTTCTTCTTCTCTTTTTATACTGCTCACTCCTCTTCTCTCTCCTCTCTCCTCTCTCTTCTCTCTCTCCTCCTCTCTTCTTCACGTCCATACACACACACACACTCGGTCAGATCTAGAACACACCCCTTTTATTTTTATCATACCTTTTGCTAAAAAGAGGTCCATCTATCATCCTGAAAAGAATATTCTAAAGTACCACATACTTAAACTGGTGGTGTCATAATTACTATTACCAAACAAAAATATTCGCAAATGCTATAAACGAATTTCAAATGCCCCTTCCTGTGTTCAACAAAGATCACTAACCTCTATAATAATTAATAGTAAAATGGATTTCTAGACTAGAAATATTATAAGAATCTCTCGGGACTTTCCATAATATTGTCACAAAATAATACTGCAAAAATTTTAAACTAAAATGTCAAAATTGCAATCTATATATTCACACTATATATATATATATATATTATATTAAATTATAATAAATATCTTATATATATATATATTATATATATAATATATATATCTATATATCTCAATTTCGTGTCATCATACAAATAAAGTCTCTCTCGTCTCTCTCCCCAGCTCTCATCTCTCTTCTCTCTCTCTATATATATATTATTATATACTATATATATATATATATATATATTATATAATACATAATATAGATATACTATTAATACTATATATATATATATATAGTTTATATATATCTATATATATATATATATATAAGTTATAGGGGGTTTCGTAGAAGAGTGAAGACTTTATTTAAAATACTCTCATCGGGTCCTCTGTCTCTAGGAAGAAAAATTTCCCAACTACTATTTTCATAAATAACTACAAAATATATAATATTATATTATATATATATATTATATATATATATATGCTATATATATATATATATATATATATATATATATATATAACTACATTATAATTATATATAGTATTATATATATATATAATATCATAGTATATATATATATATAAATATAAATAATATATAGATATATATATATATATATTATATAATATTATATATTATATATATTATATATATATATATTTACTATATATATTATATATACCATACAGTATATATTATATTATAATATTAATACTATAATATTATATATATAAATATATAATATAATATAATATCTTATTATAATATATAATATATATATAATATTATATGATATATATATATATAATATATTAAAGTTTTAAATTCTTAAAATTTAAAATTACCAGAAAATGAATGCGGAAGGTAAGCAACATAATAAGTCATTTCTCGAAGTCTAATGGAATAAGCTTTAGACAGTTTTATGATTCTTAATCTGTTTTGTTAAGAATATAGTACCATATATTCTATGGAAAATTGGAGTATAACGTATTTAAACTCAAATTAAAAAAGATATATAAGATACATACAAGTACAAGCAATAAATTACCTTGATCTGCTTGAATGTTCTGCAGAGTACCGCGTGAAATACGGAACTACGCCGCGGGGTTTTGTTTTTCAATATTTATTTATTATTTAAATGCAAATATTGATAATTTTACCAATTTTCTAGAAAAATGGTGTGACATTTACATATCCTACAATGATGCATATCTAGAAAACAAAGAACTTCTACAGGTTATCAGTAATGATGAAAAATATAATATTCTTGATGTCGATCGTAATACGCTGAAAATTAAAAAATATTTAAACCACTATAAATAATTCACTGAATAATCTATTCTTTTTCTAGGAGAAAAAATTCCCGAATACCAATTTAAACGTCCAAGAGCACCTATCTAGAGCTTCTTCAGAAACTATGTCATTACCACAACATAAAAATTCGAGGAATATTTATGCTGCATATGTTGACATTAACACTGTTTGACTATTCTGTTTCGATAGAAACACAAAAGTTGATTTGAAAGCAATGGAGGAGAGAGATGGGAATCAAGAATGTCCTAAACTTGCGCTCGTATCATAAATTAACTTTTAAACTTTAGGTTCTTTGACTTCCATTAATTTTCTGAAGCTTCAATCGAACCTTCAGATCAACACAGCATTTTCAAAGAAATATCCTTTAACAAGGAATTCAAATAAGGATTTCCATTTGGCTTTATAAAAGAAACAATGACATTAACGAGCTTGATGATGCTCTTATTGAAGGTTACTTTGGAAAATACTCAATTAATGAGAAATTGCTTTGGTACTTGTTGCATGTTGTTGAACAGCACAGAAAAAGGTAACAAAAACCTTTTAAGCAGACACCAGGGAGTGGACAACAGTGATTGGTGTGATCCACCATGTCCCCCCCTTCCACTAAAGCGGATAGTACACATCAAGGATGGTGGAGACACACAGGACAATCTAAAACAATTTCAAGTTCATGTAGCCAACTCTATATGATATCGAAATCGGCGCTAAGATTCGCTGATCGTTATATAACTTCATCTCTTAAGAAAACAATTTTAAAAGGGTGACCCTGTCAATTATGTGTAATTTGAATTACATTTTCGAACATAAGCAAATATATACCAACATATATATAATATATATATATAAATATATATATATATTAATATATTATATATATATATATATAATACATAGTATATATACATATATAAAATATTATAATTTGTGGTAGAAAAATTTTCCATAATAAATTTTTAATTTAAAAATATATATCGATATTTTTTATAAATTATTTATAAATACTTGAATCATCCTTAACATTTAACCTCAGAAGGCAAATGTTCAAAAGAAGATAGGATAATATATAATAATGATAATATATATATAATATATAAAATACTTATTACGCCTGTGTGTGTGGTGGGAGAGAAAAAGAAGCATTCCCCTCTCACGTTCTGCTGTCATATAGAGGCGCTAAAAGGACAGTGGTAGCTGGATAGGGTTCCAACTAAACGACTTATTTCATACATGTTCATACAACCTCAGATCTTCTGGTTTTTGAGAAGCACCTACCTCCCAGTTTATGCAAGAGGTCAAGGCAGCAGCTGATCATGAGTGATGCTTTTTAATATTAATTAATATATATATATATATTTTATAATTATATATTATATTTCTATTATATTTATATATATATATATAGTATAATTTATACTATAATTATTGTAATAAAAGAATTGAACACTATCATTAATAATCAAATTAATATCTTTTCTTTCATTACTTCTTTCTTCAGCTCCAAATTAGGAACTATCTTGTTATCAGTCAGCCAAGCCTTACTCTCCAATTTCCTTGATCTGCAAATGCACTGTTTCTCGTCAACTCTTCCAAGTCCGAAAAGTCACGTCTCTCGAGCATCGCCTCCACCTCATCCTTCCACCTACT
>JABUQX010058316.1:7500-15000 GCA_015478945.1 Trachelipus rathkii | reverse complement strand
TATAATATATATATATATATATATTATATATATATATATATATATTATTACGTATATATATAATATAAAATAATTATGATATTCGTGTAGAGGTGGATATTAAATCAACCAGCCTAGTTTGAGAATGCTGGGCTGAGTGGAAGCGTATCAAAGAAATACTCATTTTTGTTATGTTAAGGCAGACCATGAAGTTGAAGCCGAGAAAATTTGTAACTAGTGTTCGTCCCATTTTAAAAGTTTGAGGACTGTGTTTGAGATGTCTATTACGTAAAGTAGAATTTCAAAGTATAAAAGGTTAAAAAGTTTCATTAAAACTAGTTTTGGAGCTCAGGTTTCGTTGGCAAACGTATTACGAAGTTTTCGCACGCCCAGAAGTTGGGTTAGTAAATTAAGTATTTCTTAACATGGTTAAGATAGATTAGGGAAATTATAACAGAATCTTTGAGCATAGTTTTGGTCCAAAAATCAAGGAAAGAACGAAAATGACTTTTAAAATTCCAAGGGTAAATGTAAAAGTGATAGCACTAGAAGGTTTAGATTTAGGATTAAGAAAATGGTGTTAAAATTACGGTTAAGAAGCAGGATGGAAAATTGTGGATAAACTAAATTACATGGGACTGAAGAGAAAATATTTTGAATGAATTTTAGGGTGTTTTCAGCGTATTTTAGCCAAGTGATTCATAGGGTATTTACCATGCTATTTTTGTGATTAGTTGGTCACTGGACTCTGTACAGCATATTAGCTAAGAGATAATTATAGTGCATATCGTGCTATTGTTGAGCAGTTGTCACTAGAGATCGTTATCATGCCTATTTTTGGTGACAGTTAAGGCAATAGGGGTCAGGATTGTGCTATTTTTGGTTTAAGCACCAACATCATTGGAAGTTAGATATATCATTTTGTTTACATTCGCACTAGCGACCAGGGAATCACGAGGCTATGAGGAAGAGTGTATAAAGTAAGGTTAAGGTTAAAGTTTTGGGTTCTTATATTGGTTGTAGAATGACGAATGTGGAGGTAATTTGGGATGTTAAACCTAAAACCGGCAAAATAGTAGTGCAGGAGCTATTACGTGACAAATATTAAATACTGCAAGTTATTGAATTTAAACTTGTGTGAGAGAGAACAGTTATGTGTACATGGGTTCTGAATATTATTGTATTATTTTAATTATTAGTTATTATTATTATTATTATTATTATTATTATTATTATTATTATTTTTATTATTATTATTATTATTATTATTATTATTATTATTATTATTATTATTATTATTATTATTATTATTATTATTATTATTATTATTATTATTATTATTCTTTATTATTATTATTATTATTATTATTATTATTATTATAGATTATTATTATTTATTTCTATATTATTTTTATTTTATTATTTTTTTTTTTTTTTTTATAATTATTATTACTATTCTTATGTTTATTATTATTTTTATTCATTCTTGTCGTTTTTTTTATATATTTATTATTATTATAATATTATTTTATTTATTATTATTATTATGTTCTATATTTTATTTATATTTTATTATTATTATTATAATGATTGGTATCATTGATTACATTAATTAATATTATAGCTATATTATTATTATATTTTTATTATTATTATTATTTATTATTACTTATTATTATTATTATTATTTATTATTATTATTATTATTACTTATTATATTATTGATTATTATTATTATTATTATTATAATTATTATTATATTATTATTCATATATTACTTTATTATATTATTATTATTTTATTATTATTTTATTATTATTATTATTATTATTTTATTATATTATTTTATTATTTTATTTTATATTTTATTATTATATTTTAATAATTATATTATGTTATTATTTCGTGTTTTGTTATCGCGTTGTAAATATTTTTGTGGTATACTTGAACATTTTCTGTTCTAAGGACCTTATCCCGGGACTGAACTTCGGGACTACTGAAGCACGTGTTAGCTTCTGGGGGCGATTGTTGTTTACTCTCTCGAACATTAGAAAAGGCGGAACGTTATAAAGGTGTCCTGGACCGGCGGTGACCAACGGAGTGGTCATACAGCCATTGAGGTGCCTTTGTGAGACAGTACAAGATTTTCCAAGCCGTGACCCTTGGTATTTAGGTGCTTAACCTGCCACTGGAACAGGAGGGTTTACTTGAGTGGTACTTCCCCACCTTCACAGGGAATAGGAGGGTGTTGAGTGGTACTCCCCACTTCACAGGAATTACAGGGAAGTGTGTAGTTGCTTTTCACTGTCCCAGGACTATTAAGGTTCCTATTTAACCCGAACTGGAATTTAATCAGGGTTACTCTTTTGGTGAAGGTCAGTGTAGGATTATTTGGACGGTAAATATTTTCTTAATTGCTTTTTCCCATGGTGATGTACTGACATTGGTTTACAGTGAGTCCCGGTTGCTTATAATTGAGAACTGTTTGTCGTGTGAACAATATTACCTTACTTTTCCAGTATGATGAATTGATCTATTGATATGTTATTGTTTACTTTTTCATTATGATGCATTGATTTATTGGTATTTTAGGGAATTTTTAGCTAGCCAGGTTAGGAGATATTTTTGGGGTTACTTATTTATTCATTTATTTATTTATTTGCATTTATATTTTATTATTCATATTTATTTGATTTATTTGTAAATATATTGATGAAAACTTGCTGCTTTCTTTTCTGGACCCTTTTGAAGACAAGAGAACCTTGTTGACCTCTCGCGAACACGGTTGCTCAGACTAGCGTGTGTAGTCATCCGGCAACCCATTATTGGTGGCTCTTGTGTCGGGTCAATCTTCAATCGGGTCACAGGGTAGGCAAGGGCGAGGGATACTGCAGCTTGTAAGTAGAAAGTTTTCTTTTATTTCCCGAATTATTAAGAAGGTTTGTTTTTTTAAGTGGTCTTTTTTGCAAGTAAATATTGAAAGTTTTTTTCTTTTTTTTTTGTGAAGTCAAAGAAGTGTAAAGTTTTTTTGTTTTGTTTTTTGGTGTACAGACATAAAGGATATTTTGAAGTGTATTACACCCAAAGTTTTTTTACGTCTTTGTTTCTAAAAGAAAAAAAGAATACTGTGAAGCGATTCTGGAACTTATATTTTTGTAATATTTTGATTTGTTTTATGATATTTTGAATTTTTTTTTTCTGTTATAATCTTTTTTTTTTTGCCTTCGGGATACTTGCGTGTGGGAAAACACTATCGTGTATACTTTTACACACACACATACAAGGTGATAAATTTTTTTTTTTCGAGTTCAAAGTATATATAGGTATTTATATATATATATATATATATATATATATATATATATATATATATATATATATATATATATTATATATATATTATATATATATATATATATATATATAATATATTATATATATTATATATATATATTTATATATATATATATTATATTATTATATAATATAGTATATAAATATATATATATATATATATATATAATATAATATATATATATATATATATATATATATATATATATAGTATATATATATATTATATATATATATATATATATATATATATATATATATTTTTTTTTTCGATACATTTTTCTCGGCTTGAATAAGGGATTATTTTGTTGATTCATGATGGGGACTGATGCAGAAAAGAAAGGAAACGGAGCCTGTGGAGGATCTAAGGCTAATGAAGCTTTTGGAGGATTTCTGAATGATTTAATAGAGGAGTCAAAGGATTTGGGATTTAGAGAATGTGACGTCAATAATTTGAGGAACTGTTTTACAGGCTTTAGGAAGACAGCAAAAGAGGGATATCCAGTTACAGAACTTTGATAAAGGGAAGGAGAATAAAGTAAAGGGATCAGGCAAGTGAGATAAAAGGAGACAATTAGAAAAAAAGGATGCAATTACGCATTTAAGGTTATAGAAGTGAGAGTTGGCGACGAAACAGAAAATGAAATTTTTTGGAGGAAGAGTCACTATGTCAGCGAGTGGTGGAAAGAGAAGAAGAAGAGAGGATAAAGAAGGAAAACAGCCATAAGGAAATACACGTTCGATGGAGAGCTCTAGTATCAGGAAGTGGAGTCTGAGGCTGAAAGGAATGATAAAGGAGACACATGGTTGAAAGAGGTCAGGGGAGCTAAATCAGGATGGAGTCCAGCTTAGCTGTGAACAGGGTGCTGATTATTTTAGCAGGTGAACTGCTGGAAGTAATGCGGACCTACAGCAAGGCAAATATTAAGGCAGTAAAGCCTTGAATACGGGAGAAGAAAAGGTGCAAGCTTGATGCTTTTATCAGAGGATTCGAGGCGTTGATGCAAAAGAACAGTCTGGGCGTGATTTAAAAGAAGTATGGGGTTGTTGGATGAGGGAACTGTTTTGGAAGCGGGGGCATTTGGGAGGTATTTTTAGCATGTATAGAGCCAAGGTGAATATGTTCTATTGTTCAGGTTACGAAATTGGGTAGTGAGGAAGGACAATGAGGTTTATGGACCTTCAAAAAGAATTTTTGGAGAATGGAGCGTCAAGAAAAAAAGAAAAAATTGCAGGGAATTCGCAATTACGGATGCAAACCAATCTATGAGGACTGACGACAAATGAATGAATAACAGGGACAAAGAAAACAATTCCAGAAAAACAGTTTATAAGAGTTGGCCAGAAGAATGTCTCTCAAGACAGGTATAAAATAAGAATGGGAGGGTGAAACGAAAGATTAGAGGAGTGCGGATGGAAAGACCAATTGTGAACTGGGCCATTGAGAAGATGAACTTAGATGACCAGCATTATTAGAACCAGAGGCATGAAACAATCCGATATGGTCAGCCATTCCACAGGGAGATGGAGAGAAAAGAAGGACGTATGCGACAAGGTGCGGTATGGACAACCGCACCACAAAACAAAGTAATGGACCAAGGGAGTATTATAGAAGGTCTGCTGAACCATATAGTGGACCAAGGTTAAGGTGCCATCATTGTGATAGGGCTGGGCACATGAAACGTGACTGCTGGCGGTTTAATAGGTGGTGCTTGGTTTGTGGTAGCAATGGACATAAACTTATGGATTGTCCAGCAAGAAGAGGACAAAGGATTTTCAAATATAGAGTAAGAACAGCAGGAACAGAAAAGAGATTCAGCGGAGTGGGTAGAAAGGAAAAATGCTTCCGTGTTAAGAAGTCGGACACTGGCGAGACTCTTGTCCTTAAGGAGGAAATAGTAGGAGTGAAGAAGAAGAAGGAAAAGACACAGAAGTTCGGGAAAACCGGAACTTGATCCGCCATCGGCCGGGACGTGTCGGAGCCAGACACAGATAGGTGGATGTTGAATCCGGAAGCAGAGGAGTTTGTTAAGGTCAAGTTTGGAAGAGGCTGCTTAAATCAATTGCTCTGTGCAACGGACAAAAAGAGACAAAGAGGATATTAATGGACGAATAATAGGCCCACGTACCACAGTATAGAGGGTAACACCGGAGGTGAAAACATCAAAGAAGCACGGGTCGAAAACCGAGGAAGCATGGAGGTTGTTAAAGAAAATGGCATTGCAGGGAGTAAATGGTAAAAAAGTGTGTCAGTGCAGACAGAGGACTAGGTTGGTGAAAATAAAGGTACACAAACAGTAAGTGGTAGCATGATACTCTCGCCGATTGATACAGCGAAACAACTTGATTGGTTCGATGAAGAAGAGGCAGATAAAGACCAGGAGGGTGAATATGATATTGAAGCTTTGAGAAATCAATAGGGTTTCCCGGAAAATAGTTATACGTTAGAGTAAAGGATCAGTGGACGAGAGTGATGAAGAAAGGTTTGGTCTCAGATAAGAAGGTGGGCTCAATTGAAAACCTGGAAGGGGTCTTTACCAAGAATCAAGATGCATACCTTGAGACACAAGAGGAAGAGCAGGCGGAAAAACGAGTAGAGAAGCAGGAGAAGTTAACATCAAAGTGACCAGCCCGGAAGGTTCGGAGTACAGACCAAGTTCCAAATATGTGAAGAGTTGTTGGAACGTGGATGGGGAGCCTGATGCGATGATGTAGGTATAGGGTGTATAGAGAAAGAACGGAGTGTCTCAGAGTCAGAGTGTATACGGTGCTGATGACCAGGTCGAGAGGATCGGTTGCCGGGAACAGCCAAATGTGATAAGGAGGATTGATGGAATATTGAAAAAAAGGGACCGAAGCACGAAGGAGAGCATCAACGGGACGGATGGAATAAGGTTATGGGTTGCACTGATATTTGCTTTTTCTTCTTCTTTTTCTTTTTTTTAAAATTGTTTTTACAATCTTGGAGGGGAGTTGTGTGAGAGGGTGGATATTAAATCAACCACCTAGTTTGAGAATTAGTGGCGGAGTGGAAGCGTTCAAAGAAATACTCATTTTTTTGCATTATTAAGGCAGACGTGAAGGAAGCTGAGAAATTGTGTAAAATAGTGTTCGTCATTTTAAAAGTTTAAGACTGTTCTATGAGTGTCTATACTTAAAGGATAGTTATTTCAAGTTCAGTAAAAAGGTTAAGTTACTATAAACTAGTTGGAGCTAGGTTTTCGTTGCAAACCGTATTCGAAGTTTCGCTCCATCAGAAGTTGAGGTAAGTAAAATGAGCATATTCTTAAAGGCTTAAAATAAAATTAGGAAATTATTAGCAGGGCATCTTTGAGTAAAGTTTTTGGTCAAAAAATCAGGGAAAGGAACGAAATAGATAAATATTCAAGGTTGTTAAATGTTAAAGTTGAATTAGCACTAGAATGTTTTAGATTTAGGATTAAGAAATGGTGTTTAAAATTACGGTTAAAGGAGCAGGATGGAAATGTGAGGAAAACAAATACAGGATGATAAATATTTTGAATGAAATTAGGGTGTTTTTCATTGCATATTTTAGCTGTGATTATATTAGGAGTAGGTATCATTGCTTATTTTGTGATTAAGTTGTCAATGGAACTCGTTATCATGCTTTATTAGTTAAGAGATTTATTACTATAGAGTGCTATCGTTGCTATTTTGTATGAGCAGTTGTTCACCAGAGTCGTTATCATTGCATATTTTTGCGTGAGCAGTTAACATAGGGGTCAGGATCGTGTATTTTTTGTGAAGCACGAATCATGAAGTTAAGGTTATATCATTTGTTACATTCGCCACTAGGCAACCAGGATCACGATTGCTTATGAGGAAAAGAGTGTAAATTAAGGTTAAGGTTAAGTTTGGGTTTTATATTGGATGTAGAATGACGAATGTGGAGGTAATTTGTGATGTTAAACCTAAAACCGGCAAACTAGTAGTTTAAGAGCTGTTACGTGACAAATACTAAATACTGAAGTGATTTTGAATTTTAAACTTTTATGTGAGAGAGAGAACAGCTTGTGTACATGCGGTCAGAAATTATTATATTATTATTATTATTATTTTATTATTATTATTTATTATTATTATTATTATTATTATTATTATTATATATTATTTATTTATTATTATGATTATTAATTATTATTTATT
>JABUQX010058316.1:0-2500 GCA_015478945.1 Trachelipus rathkii | reverse complement strand
TCTCTTGCTTTCATATAGCTCTCGTCATCATTCCACTCTGCAGCATCTTTGTCTAGAAATGTGTGAGGCAATGATAGTATGTCAAAGAATCGTTTTGTGTTGGCTGTAACGAAATCCTGCAATTGTTTTTGGAATACTGATTCAGGATTTACTGGTTGCATCTTTTTATCCGGTCTGAATCCCCTGTGTTTCTTTAGAGCATGCTCATTTTGTCTGTTTTTTGTCTAAGCAAAAACATCTGAATCAAAAAAATGCAAGAGCAAAAGTTCCTCGAGAGGTACACAATGCTCAAACTTTATTAAGAGCTCAAGGCACTTGCAATGGTATCATCCTTTTCTTGTACTTTTGCAGCCCTTTGTAGAAGATTCCCAAATCCGAACGTTGGAGCACTGATGCTAATGGATGCCGTGAACCACAATCTAATATATATTGGTTAAAAAACAGGAAATATCACGCAGTCCTCTTTCTTCTTTTGGAGTCAGCGTAAACTGGTTCTTAAACATCCATATTTTAATACAGTAAATTGCCTTAGACATCCAACGTGCCCTATGATATGCTCCCGGGACTTTAAATCTGATTCCTGATGTCGGAGTGTTACCAAGGAAAATCAATGTCAGCTCGAGAAATTCCTTGTAATCATTACGAGGGTGGTGTTTCTGAAGCTGCGCTTCAACAAATGTAACGATATCACCAGCTTCTGTTATTTTCTCTTTGATGACAGGGTTCTCTGCGGCTGTTTGGTACTTTGTCGTATCAATTTTCACCCACGCCGATTTAAATCTCTTAAAAAGAGTAATGTCAGGTCCAGAGGAAGCAGGCAAAGAGACAGAAACAGCTGCTTCCAATGTTAATTCTAAAATGTGATGGCGACAAGCTAGCCATAGCATGTGTTTACACATTCTTTGTTCTAGTAACATAGAGGCACCACTCCTATTGCCTGTGTTGGCTGGAGTGGTGTCAAAGGACATGCACTTGAATTGCTTAGATATATACCATTGCAATACTAATTGATATACAGCATCTGCAATATTTTTACTTGTTCCACGGGTAAGCTTCGGAACGCCAAAAAGCTTATCGAGACCTAGTCCAGAAATTAGGACTGGCAGTCGTTCGATATTTTCATGACCGGTAATTTCTTCCATTAATTTGCCATCCCAATGTATTTGCAGAGGACAATTTGTTTTGAAATCCTTCAGCAAGTTTTCTGCCATTTTTTTCCTGTTTTGTTGTCTTGCTCGTCTTACTGATGAATAGCTGATGCTATATTTTTCACAGCTGTGACCAAGAGCTTCTACTGCTGGGATCAAGATTTGTGAAGCAGATCTGTCATTTATTTTGGTAGCATCAAGAGCTGCAAGCATGGATGTGTCCATAAGTTTCACTCGTTTTGGCTTTGATTTCGTTCCTCTCGACGTTGATGGCTGATGAGGTTCTAACACATATTCTTCATCTGATGATGAACTATTGTTATTTGACCCTGATGTGCTTGAACTTGAAAACGCAGCTACATCAAACGTTGCTGCTTCCCTCTTTCTCTTTGTAACAAGCAATGACTCCCTCTCTCTGGCAATCTTTTCTTTCCGTAATAACGTTTTATCCACTCCAACCATTTTGCCTTGTCTTTTTTTCCCGTTGGAGCATCAAAAACGCAACGATCTCGTCTAATCTTATCATCTCAAGAGCATTTGCATGCGGCATACAAAACAGATTTTTAAGGTCGTTTTTCCCCATCTCTTCTTGTTTCTGAACCGTAGACCAAAACATGATATGTTTTCTTCTTAATTTTTTCTGTTCTTTTTTAATTTTCCCCATTCATTGTAAACGTTTCTTTATTTTTCGACCGAACATCCGGCCATTTCAACATTGTGGAATGCCTGCTTTTCCACATTGTTATTGACCGTCTACGCGGAAACAGAGAGAGCGCTATTTTCACGCTGAATGGTTTTTTGTTCAAGTTTGTAGTCATAGCAATGCCATTGTTCCCGCTTGTGATGCGGACGTGAGTCTGCTTTCAGAATATTCTATAGTCATGTGAAATAAGCCAAATATCCGTTGTACGACGTGCCGCTAGTCTTTTCAATATTTTTAAACACAGATGCACTTATCCTACAACAGACGTCACACAGCCGACCGGAAGGTACCTAATGTCTATCGATACTGCGTCACAATCAGACGTAACTATAAAGCTGTAAAGAGTTGGGCTAATGTTTATTAATAGAAACTGTAAAGTTTTGCCATTACCAATTTCCACGAAATGTATATAGTAATCTGTAACTTTTTGGTTGTTTTTGCTATTGCTTTGAATGTTTTAGCTTTTGAAAAACAATTTATAAATACTATATTAGGTTTATGTGTACAATTTGTAAAACTATCTACATTCTAACGATTCCTTTAAATGTTCTAATGGCGGTAGCAGCCTCTAAAAGTTATTCAATTGAGGTGAAATTTTGCACCCAATGTTGTTTTTACAATATAAACAAAATTGGCGGGTGTCTTGTTG
>JABUQX010058315.1:15000-22500 GCA_015478945.1 Trachelipus rathkii | reverse complement strand
TATATATATATATATAGAACGGATTAAGTTGGTATAAACTTAACTAAAGATAAAAAAGAAGGGTTACAGACTTCGAATATCTCAATTCCTTTAATAATTGAAGATGCCCTGACGTTTGATGAGGAATTAACTTGAAAATCCATAATGAAGAGAGAAGAATTGAAAGATGACCTCAAAGATAATGCTTTGACGAAGAAATAAGCTTAGAGTGAAATAAGATGGTGTAGATGACCAGAAACACCCACAAGCATATAAGAAAATGTAATCTGGGAAAATGAGAATGTGGGTGATTGATATTTGGGATACTAAAGCTGTATAGAATAAGTATTGAATGTTTAAGTGAAACAGGCGAGAAAGATACAGTATTTTGGTTACCTATGATGCTACTTTAAGTAAATGTGTCTTTTTGGTTGAAAATCTTGTTGTTGTATTTTTTATAATTTTTTTAGTGACATTCCTGCATATTTTTGGCAATGTGTTAGAGAATGATATATCAGGAATTCTGTAACAGAAATAGGAAGAGAGGAGGATAAAAAAATATGAAAAATTGTGGATGCTACTCTAAGGATAATGAATTAAAAAATAGATGGCAAGCAAAACAAAAACAAATGATTATTATGTTACCACTAGTACTGGTTGTACCCTTATTGAGAAAATGTAAACAATTTCTGTAATTTTGTTTTATTTAATGAATGAAATAAACAAAATAAAAAATTAGATTGGTATTACCACTAGTACTGGTTGTACCTAAGTTTGAGCCAAATCAATAAGTTAATTTAGTTACTAAAAGAACATTTTCTTGACTTGAGGAATAATTATCCTGTCAATTTATTTATTTATTTATTTATATTAAATATTTATATATATTTACATTTATTTATTATTTCAGATATCTGGAAAAATAATAAATTTTACATTTTGAATATTATATTATGTGATAAAACAGATATTTAGAAATGCCCAAATGTTTGGATGAAATAAAAATTTATTTTAATGTTTTTTAATAGGATATATTATGTAATGGGAAAGTATATCTCATAGTAGATATATTATTATGCAACAGGAAATATATTTGTATTATTAGAAGGTTTTGTCAATTTATAGTATATTATTTCATAGTAAGATATATTATTATGCAATAGAAGAAATATATTAATAATGAGAAATCTTATGAAAATATTTCATAAGATATATTACGCAATAAAATATATTAAGGAATAATGGTGTACATTATGCAATATAAAATATTAGTTAAAGGTACAAAAATATATTTAGCAATATGATGTTTTGCACTTAAAATTTAATATTTGTCATAATAGGATATTTTGAAAAATAAAATATATTAACAGGATATATTATGCACTAGAAGTATAATTATTATGTCATAATAGTAGAATATATTATGCACTTAAAATATATTATATCATAATAAGATATACTATGCAGTAAAAATGTATTTTTGTCACAACAGGATATATTATGCAATAGAAAACATATTATGGTAGATCTTAATAGGGTAGATTATTTATTTATCACTGTCAGCACATTTTAATTGATCAGAATGTTATGGTGGAGAATATGATCTTTATTTCTGCGAGGGGTCACAACATGACGATTGTGCTTTCTGCAGTAAATTGACTTTTCGAATTTCGAGATAATTCACTTTCGGAAAAAAATCTCCAGTGAGAATAGGAGTACAAGATTATCTACCATAACGGTGTTTCCTTATGACTTGCAAAATTGCAATCTATTTTAGGAGCATTTCTTTCACCATTCAACAATAACGTTCCACGTAACCAGGCAGCACTACATTTTCCTTGTACTCAGCATCTTTGATGGAAGAGCTCACATTGTTCGTCGTTCATCAAGAAGATACCCAGATGATTTCAAAAGTGATGTCTTTATCGAAATATTGCACATCCAGCTTGTTTAGAATTTATAAACTTTCAGCAAGTTTTTCTGGGGTTTAGAAGCATCAGTTAACTTTGTCAGAATCAATAGAAAATTGACTTGGAAGTTCAAGAAGTCCTTAACTGTGAACAGGCCTAATTGTAGATTGTATATTAGATACACAGGTGTTGAAATTGTCTTCTATGGGTTACTACTTTTTTTTTAATAGTGGTACCATATAAACATAACAGCCAGTTACTAGTTGCTAGTTTTCTCCCAACTGAGGCACCCAAATCACCATCCATTAGACTGACGTAATGAACCCATTCATCGAATTTAAATGAACATGATAGTGCACGCTATTATGTGTTCAATTTCTTGATCCTGGTCTCATGCAGTTTACAGCCGAGATAGATAAATTCTTTTCATACAGTTGAAGTATTCGAATATTTTCCAAATCAATTGTCACTTTTGGTGAAATATAACATAAATAGAAGTTATCCAGATTATTTACACTCTTCCAGGGCTATATATTATAGGATGCATGACAAAGAATGTCAGCTGAAAAACCATAACATCAATAGATTCTCATGGAAAAAACAAGGGGAAATATGGATGACGTGGTGGTAAGGGTGAGGAAAATTAAGTTGTGTCTGGCAACCTGTCTCCTAAATTACAATAATTTACTACAAACAACTTCAACTCAATTAGATTGATAAAAAATTTTTTCAAAAATATAATTTAAACAAAATATATTAAAATAAATATAACAAAAATTACGTTTTATAACTTAATACTAAATATTCGTTTATTTAAAATAAAGCAATTTTGTGGTTCAACATATTTCATTGAAATGACCGTGATATGTACATTTAGATGTGTAATATGTTACCCAAATAAACGCTTCATGTATAACATTTAATGTCAAATTTGTACTTTACTATTTTTTTTCAGATATTCGTTCATTTATTCTATGTAGAAACGGAAAGAGTTTATTATTTTTTTTATCTTTATTTTTTATTTGTACTAAAAATGAGAGAACATGGTCCGATCTTTCTTTAAATAAATGTTTTGGAGGAGAGAGAGAGAGAGAGAGAGAGAGAGAGAGAGAGAGAGAGAGAGAGAGAGAGAGAGAGAGAGAGAGAGAGAGAGAGAGAGAGAAAGAGAAAGAGAAAGAGAAAGAGAAAGTTAACTGGGGTTTGCAAAAATGGAAAACTTTTTTTTATATATATATATATATATATATATATATATATATATATATATATATATATATAGTATATATATATATATATATATATATATATATATATATATATATATATATATATATACACCCTGATTGCTATTTGCTTATATATAAATATATGTTATAAATATATATATGTATTTATTTATATATATATTTTATATATATATATATATATATATATATATATATATATATATATATATATATATATATATATATATATATATATATATATATATATATATAATATAGGATAATGAGAAAGAGTTACGAGAGAAATATAAAGTACAAATGAATTAAGTTGCAGATTGGAAAGAGAGCGAAACAATGAAGTAGAAAATTTGAAAGATTCCAAATTAGTAACTCGAATATATATTCAAATTACTAACACGAATATTTTCAAATTAGAAACACGAATATTTTCAAATGAGAAACACAATATTTTTCAAATGCTAAAACACGAATATTTTCAAATTAGTAACTCGAATATATATTCAAATTATCACGAATATTTTCAAATTAGAAACACGAATATTTTCAAATTAGAAACACGAATATTTTCAAATTAGTAACTCGAATATATATTCAAATTACTAACACGAATATTTTCAAATTAGAAACACGAATATTTTCAAATTAGAAACACGAATATTTTCAAATTAGAAACACGAATATTTTCAAATTAGAAACACGAATATTTTCAAATTAGAAACACGAATATTTTCAAATTAGAAACACGAATATTTTCAAATTAGAAACACGAATATTTTCAAATTAGAGACACGAATATTTTCAATAGATATAACGAATATTTTCAAATCGTAACACGAATATTTTCAAATTAATAAATGACACAAAATTTTTTTAAATTAGTAACAATGAATATTTTTCAAAAAACAGGAACATCGAATATTTTCTTTAAATTAGAAACACGAATATTTTCAAATCAATAACACATAAAATTTAAATTAGTAACACGATTATTTTCAAATCAGTAACACGAATATTTTCAAATTAGTAACACGAATGTTTTCAAATTAATAACATAAATATTTTAAAATCAGTATCACAAATATTTTTATATTTGCCCAATGAATATTTTCAAATTAGTATCACAAATATTTTCAAATTTGTAACATGAATATTTTCAAATAAGTAACATAAAAAGTTTTAAATTAGTAACAGGAATATTTTCAAACTAGAAACATAAAATGTTTCAAATTAGTGACACAAATATTTTCAAATCAGTAATACGAATACTTTCATACTAGTAGGACGAATATTTTAAAATTAGTAACAGGAATATTTTCAAATTAGTAACACCAATATTATCAAATTAATAACACGAATATTTTCAAATTAGTAACACGAATATTTTCAAATTACTAACACTAATATTTTCAAATTAATAACACGAATATTTTCAGATTAATAACACGAATATTTTCATCATCGTTGAGAATATACACAATAGTAGGAGGGAACTACGTGGTTCTAGTTTGTATGGATCTGCTGTTGCAGCTCTCGAATACTTCTTAGTTTTGATACGAAAAGAAGTTGTGATAAGCTTAAAAGAATAGAGGTGGTATTCAACGAACTAAAATTAAAATGAAAAAATAAACATCGCAATGTTGAGGATTAAGTGAACTTAAAACACCGTGAGGAAATCATAGAAACAAAAGAAAGTGGAGAGAGAGAGAGAGAGAGAGAGAGAGAGAGAGAGAGAGAGAGAGAGAGAGAGAGAGAGAGAGAGAGAGAGAGAGAGAGAGAGAGAGAGAAGAGAGAGGGGTGGAGAGAGAGATAGAGAGGAGAGAGAGAGAGAGACAGGGAGAAGACGAGGAGAGAGAGAGAGAGAGAGAGCAGGAGAGAGAGAGCAGGAGAGAGAAGAGAGAGTTTCGCGACGGTGTCGAAGATATGGAAGGAGGTCGCCAACTGTGAAGCACTGATTGGTAGGGGAGTGGTTGAGGTTCAATTTTTGAATCTTTGGGTGCAATCTTCTAACGTTGCTTTCCAAGAAAATAGCTACGAGGATCGAATCATGAACTCTTATCGATGGGACAGGTCCCCTTTCCTTTTGTGCCACAATTTAGACAGTTTAAAAGGACAGTGTGTAATTGTGTGGGTAGGGGTTGCCAACCTTTTGTGTATCATGCAACATATATATATATATTTTTTTGTGAATGAATTTCAATGCTCCAAAACATATTTATTATTTAAAATATATATATATAGTATATAATTATATACTATATATAGTATATAATAATAATATATATTATATATATATATATTATATATATATATTATATATATATATATATACTATATATATATATATATATAATATTATATATTATCATACAATATAATTGTTTTGGCGCATTGAAATTCATTCAATAAAAAGAAAAAAAATAATGCATGGATACAAAAACGTTGGCAAACCCCTACCACAATTTGACACTCTCCTTTTTAAACGTCTAAATCTGGAGCACAACGAAGGGAGACCTCCAATATCGGTAAGGGTTCATGGGTCGATCCTCGAGTTTTTCCATTTATCGATAGTATTAATATATATATATATATATATATATATATATATATATATATATATATATAATTATTTATAATAATATATATATATATATATATATATATATATATTATTATATATATATTTATATATATATATATTATATATATATTATATATATATAATAGATTTATATATACTATATTATATATATATATACTATATTAATATATTGTATATATTATAATATATATATATATCATGATATATATTTATTATATAATATATATATATATATATTATATATATAATATAATATAGTATATATATACATATATATATATATATATATATATATAATAATATATATTATATATATATAATATATTATATATATATATATATATATATATATATATATATATATTTATATATATAATTACTTTTCTCTGATTGCTTCGTTGATTCGAAAAAAATTATAATACTTGTCGGTAAATGGCTGCTTTCAATCTGGTTTGAAATGCATTTTTAATTTTATTTAATGTTTTCAAACACGCGATACATTTGTTGAAAGTTAGGAATATAACTTATATAATAATAATTAAAATCAAAGTTATTTTTAGCAATTTTTATCGAAATTGTATAAAATTTGCTACTACCGATATTTTCTTGGAATAGCTTGAGGCTCCACATTCAGAACATTTGCCGTGGATAGAGTACAACTCAGGTGTAAGGAGTAGTACGTGTTGTTTGATAAGGAAAAGTAGTACCTACTAGACATACCTATTGACACTCCTTTGTTGAGTCAAAAGAACGCTAAATATATTTTCTTTTGTCAGCAAATTTCAAAGAAAACATAAGATTGGGAGCCGATGTAAAAATTTGTTATTCCAGGCTAGCCTAGCACAATATGTGTCGAATGATGGCTCTTTTTTTCTCTCTCCAAGACTACGTTTTTCGCCACACACACACACATACATACACCTACACCTACACAGATCCCAAAACGCACACACAAAAAACGTAAACCTAAGCAAACACACACCTGTATGTATATATATATATATATATATATATATATATATATAATATATATATATATATATATATATATATATATATATATATACTTAGAAAAATAACAGTATACTGTTTCTACAACTCCCACACTGTATCTACACGAAGAAACTAAAATCCTACCTATGGACAAACACTTGAAAATGATAGACACTCAATTCTTTGCCAAAACACTAACACCCCAACGCCCATGTCATGCAGCACTCACTAATCCTACTTACCACAGACTTAAACAACCCCCTTCCTCTCCAGCACTACTCTATAAACAAAGTGGCATAGAACTAAAGTACAACGTGTTCAGATGGACAATCTTATTGGTGCGCTAAGTGTGAGAAGAATTGATAAAATGAGGAATGAACGCATTAGGGGGTTGCGTGGTGTGAAGAAATGCTTAAATGAGAAAATAATCAAGAGTATATTGAGATGGTTTGGCCATATGGAAAGGATGGATGATAGTCTGATAGTCGGTTGTTTAAGCGGATGTATAGTGGTGAGAGTGCTGGGAATCGACCGGTTGGGTGACCGAACAAAAAGTGAATTGGTCAGTAAAGGAAGCCTGAAGCGAGGGACATGTGTTTGGTAGATGTGAGAAGAACGGTGCATAACAGGAGTGAATGGCAGGATTTTGTGAGAGAGTATGGCTGTGGGCTGTTCCCAGGGGATGAATCCCAAATTGGCTAGGTACCACAGTGAGATTTCGTCGCAGTCTCCTGAAACCTCATGGTGGATTTTTATGACTGCGGCGAGTTCT
>JABUQX010058315.1:2500-7500 GCA_015478945.1 Trachelipus rathkii | reverse complement strand
CTAACCTAACCTAACCTAACCTAACCTAACTTAACAACTAATTTTCGTTGAATTAAGTAAATTCAAAGGGGCTAGAATATCACTACTCGTCAAAGTTATTAGCTTAAAAAAGAAAGATGGCCAGAAAAATGGGCGAATTTGGTTTCCGAATATGGTAGGTTTGGGTTACCATTAAGTTATTTTATTGTTCTCTGATCATAACTGATCAGGAGGAACTTTAAAATATCGGTGGATGATGAAGAAGTTATGAGCAGAAGAAAGAACCTATCATATGACAGACTTTAAAATTTACTTAATTATTATTATTAATTATTACAAGCATCGTAAATTTTACCAAGCAAAAATAAAAGGAAAAAAAAGAACAAAAAATAACTTTAATATATGTAGTTATAATTAATTTTAACCATGGAAAACATTTTTGACATAATCTTCACGTAAAATATTCACATGTTTAAAACGTAATTTTCCCATTATTACTTATCATTAAAGTTGCAAATTAATTACCATCCAAACAAATAACTCATAACGCCTACAATGGTGTTGTTTCCGTTGCCAAAAAGCCTTTTAGAAACTTGTCTCTTTATTTCTTATTACAGAGTAAGCGCTTTTCATTAAAATGTGAAACTTCCATCCTATATATTGCAATTTGGAATGAGCTTTCGGAGACATTGCTTTAATAAATTACATTGTAGCTTATAACACAAGATATATATATATATATATATATATATATATATATATGTATATATATATATATTATGTGAAAATTATTAATATATAAAATTATTAATATTATATATATATTAGTTATTATTATTATTATTACATATTATAGTTATTATTTATATTTATATTATTATTATATTATAGTGACATATTATTGTCATTATTATTGTTTGTTGCTATATTTATATATATATTATTACATATATATATATACATATACATATTAGTTATTATTATTATATATATATGTATATTATTACATATTACAAATAATATATATATTGCATATTATTATTTTTATTCTTATTCATGACATGTTATTATTATTATTATTATATATAAATATATATATATATATATATATATATATATATATATCAGAGTAAAAGTTGTAAAATGTTGGTCCAAATCAAAGGTTGACATGACCAAATAAGGGAAAATATTGATGAAAGTATTTACACACTTTATCCATTGAATAAATTGAAGAATGAGCATAGCGATTAAGTTTTAGGTCAGAAAGATAGATAGGGGGAGGATGAAACAGGATGAAACAGGATGAAACAGGATGAAACAAACTCTCCTCAGAGGAGGCGGTATGCGATTAGAGATTTCAAAAAATATAAAGAGAGTTAGTAAGAACGAACAATTTGATAAGGGGAAAAAGTTTTAGACAAAAACTTTTCAAAATGAATCGTACGAGAGCAAAACATTAGATTACTAACAAATATTTCATACAATTGGGGTGTTGTTAAGAAGATCTGAAAGAGACTCAGAATTTCTAAACCGTAAAGACTTTTACTGTAAACAGGAATATTTCAAAGAAATAAAAGATATTAATGAAACACCGAGAATGTTAAGGAGAACAATGGAAATATCGAGTTATGTACTTTCGGAAAAGAAAAAATGGTAGTTTTCTTGAAAATTAATTCAAGTAAATATGTGAAGAAATCAAGTATTTTTGAGGTATTGAAAACAGCCAAATTTCTGTTCTGAGTTAGAAATAGGTGACATGTCAGAAGAAATAAGGGTTACGGTCACCATCCTATGATCAATTTATTGCGACTGTACGGACTTTATTGGAAATGAATGGAATAATATTTGGTAGAAAAATGATGAAATGGCAAATAAAAGGTCATTTAACGAAAATAATAAAACCTCTCTCTCTCTCTCTCTCTCTCTCTCTCCTCAATATATACAGCACATACATAGCAGCATATACAAAGTTGTTGCAGTTGAAGGCTATATAAGTATATATATATATATATATATATATATATAATATATGTTATAGCAGTATATAAGTTAGTTATATATATATATATATATATATATATATACATATATATTAGGGACCGACCGGGGCAGAATTTTGCCGGGGTCAGTCAGCCGGCTGCTCTAATTTAGCCGGCCGGGGTCAGTCATTAGCTTACAAAATTAGAAATGTAAAGTCAAAACACCGAAAGTCTTAAAACTTAAGATGAAAATTAAATATAACTTCAATTAATTAATAATTTAAATTATAAAAGGAATACATTTAATTAATTCAATTAAATAAATATTTCCTGAAAGAAATTTTTAGAAAATAATTGATATTCTAGAACAGTGGTTCTCAACCTTTTCCAAAGCAACGCCCCCTTCGAGACGCATAAAGTTAGTAACCTCGCGACCCCCTAATTACCCCATATATATATATATATATATATATATATATATATATATATATATATATATATATATATATATATATATATATATATATATATATATATATATATATATATATATATATATAAATTATATATATATGTATTTATATAATATATATATTGTTATTATTTATATTATAATATATATATATAATATATTATATATTATTATTATATATATTATATATATTATTATATTATATATTATATACATATATATATAAATATATTATAGACGTATATATATATATATATATATATATATATATATATATATATAATCCTTAATAAAAGATGCTTTTGATGCATTAAGTATATTATTTTATTATTTTAAGTATTAACTTTTTTATAAATGACAACTGTGTAACATTTGATTATAATTCATTATAAAAGCCGTTTTTCGTACATTAAATATTTTATTTTTTGTGACCCACCGCGACCCACCGTATATCCGCTCGCGCCCCCTTTGGGGGTCGCGACCCCCGGTTGAGAAACAATGTTCTAGAAGAATAAGTTGTATTAAATATATATATATATATATATATATATATATAAGTTGATATATGTATATATATATATATATATATATATATATATATATATATATATATATATAAAAAGTTCACACCTCACGGGCATAGCCCTATTCAAGGATGAACTCTAGGTACTTCAAACCAGGGATCCGGAACCCACGACCTTTGTAAATGCGACCCGTCGCTCTGACCGTTATATATATATATATGTGTTTATGTATTACGTGTTATATGTTATTATGCTTTATATATATATATTTCAATATATATATATATATATATATATATATATATATATATATATATAATTGGTTTGCTAACTTGAAATATACATATGTAAATTTTTTATTACATATATATTTTCTTGTTATGTATATATATATATATATATATATATATATATATATATATATATATATATATATATATATATATATATATATATATATATATTTAAGAACTACTTTGTCGTAGAGATATATTTATTTTAGAGAGAAAGCCCTTGGATTCTTTTTTAGTATTATGTTTTTCTGTCACTTTTTTTTTTTTTTTAAATCTAAAAAAAAAATTAAAAAAATTTTTAAAAAAACTTTTTTTTTTTTAATAAATAAATTTAAAAAAGGAAAGCTAATTCCCGCGAGACCTCTTCAGGCTAAGAGACTGGATTTCTTTCTTGATCTTCATTAGTTCAAGCGGTGTTTGAAAGTTGGTCTGCTATTTTCCGGTGTTAAGTTGAAAAATATTTTGACGTTCTCTGTGACATTGACTCCTTTTTATGCAAATCTAGATTCGAACTTCACCGGGATGTTATTGTAGTTGTTACTATTATAAATGCAAAAGGATTCCATGATTTTGCGATGGTTCGTGTGATTGATATTTCTGATCATCTTTATATTGTTGATATTGATAGAGTGGCCTGTGTTACGCCTATGACTTGTTAAAGCTGAATTTATGCTGTCCTTGTGCAGGTCATCTGTATGTTGATTTTTTCTTCTTTGCAAATCTATGGTTTCACCTATATATGTTTTATTGCAAGTATTGCAGGGGATGTGATATATACAGCTTTTGGGGGAGATTTTCTTTTCGTTTTGGGGGTTTGAGAATGTTTTTAAGGTGATGTTATTTGATGGAATGAGGGTAATATTTTTTGGTAATATTTGTTTTAACGAATATAATGGTAATTGAGGAATTGGTAAAAGGAGGTGTTGCTATTTTTCGGGGGAAAGGTGCTATAGTACCTCTTTTTTGCTTTGTTAAATGCTTTTGTGATGAAAAACTCAGGATAGTAAAGTGATTTGAAAGTATTGTGGATGTATTTAGTTTCTTGTGCTGGAAGAGGGGGAGAGCATATACGAAAGGCACGGAGAAATAGAGAAATGTATAAATGACAGAACAGCTAATTTTGTGTTTGGGGAATGATTAGATAGCCAATGTATATAGTTTGGTGCGAATGTTGGTTTTCTATATATAGTAAATTGCAAGTGATTGTTATTCCATGTGATTAAGGTATCGAGGAAGGGGATAGAGTTGTTGGAAGGCATTTATCGTATACTGAACTGGAAGGGATGAATAGAGTTTAGGACATCGTTAGGTTGGTGTTGTGAGGGGGAGGGAGCACAAAAATGTCAATACCCGCACATATCAATCCATATCTGATACGATCAAAGGGTGGGATAAAATATGATAAAATTCTGTTGGTTCCTATGTATGTTACTGAGTATGGGAGACAGTGGGGATCCAAATCAGGCCGAAAGTTTGTTTGTAATATTTGCCATTAAAATGAAAGAAGTTATGTTGTAATGAGAGATTAATGAGCTGTCTTAATATATGAAACGGGAAGGCCAATCCAATTTAACAATTATATATAAGACCAACTGGAAACACACTTGAACTGATGAAGATCAAGAAAGAAATCCAGTCCCTTAGCCTGAAGAGATCTCGCGTGTCGAGACGAAAATTAGCTTTCCTTTTTAAAATTTATTTCATTAAAAAAAAGTGTCTTTAACAATGTTTTTAATTTGTGTACATTTAGTAA